>JALRML010000013.1:0-99072 GCA_026120125.1 Pseudocercospora vitis | reverse complement strand
CACAACCCCCCCCGGTGCCTTCCACGCCCGGATGGGGTTGGCCGTGGCCCCCCCCCCCCCCCCCCCCCCGTGGAGGCATCAATGGATGTCGTGAGCAGGGGCCCAGGGCCCATGCGCGCCACGCAACGCAACGCACCGGTGTCGCTGGCGCCGTCGCCATCCATGATCATGATGCTGAGCTGAGCTGAGCTGAGCTGAGCTGAGCTGAGCTGAGCTGCCCGTTCGGCGCGACAATGCCTTCGTTCTGTCGTGAATGACGCGCGAGCAGATGCTGTGCTACCATCCATTCCTCCCCCCTACGTATCATGTGCAGCGCAATCGCCGTCACACGACCGTAGCGGTCGCATTGCGAAGGCCGTCCGCGGCCAGTGGACGGCTGCCAGCTCAGGAGGGGAATTTGCTGCTCGCCTTCCGCTCGTCTACGCGCATGAGGAACAACTGCCGGCACAGGCAAACCTCTCGTGCTGTTTGAACCCAGGCGGCGTGGACTGCTCCCATGCCCGCGACGCTGCTCGCATGCACCCCTCTGGCCGATCGCCCCTCCCCGTCACCTCCATCGCCATCGCCATGCCGGACCTGTGCGACCACTCTGCTGCACGCTCGAGGCGTAGAGGGAACAAAGACACCTCCTCCGCCCGCCGCCCGTCGCCCGCCGCCCGCTCTCTCCATTCATGCACATGCGAGCTGCCTCCTCCAGTAGCTGGCTCCATCGTAGCCCGCACGCCTGTCATGATTACGGGGATCCGCTCTCGTCCAATATAATCGTGCGACTTTCCTGCTGTACACCCACTCATATCTCGTCCTTTTCATTGTTAAGCGAGGCTGCGGCTCCCAGATCGTCGTGCCACTCTTCAACACTCATACCGCGCTGACGGCGGCTTATTGCTGCGGCTATCGAGAAAGGCAACTGGCCCGTCGAGCATCGTGCTAGTGTCGACCTGGATGTCGTATGGTGACGGGCCTCTTGCACGGCTCGACACTCCCTACAATCCTGCTCCATCGACTGCGAACCCAGCGCTGGCACATGCAAAAGACCGAATGAGACCTCGATGCGATCCAGTGTGACACACCAAACAGCGCATACTCTCGGCTCTCACGGACGATTCCAGGCACGATCGATGAGTGCGCAGGAATCAGAGCCGCCATATCACTCCCTCATGCGAACATTCACGGCCCATCCGAGAGACGTACATAACTCACATTCGCCGACCCTGCTTTCCTCAATACTATGCTTGATCAGAACTGCCAGCTCGAACACGACACCAAAAGTCTAGCCGTCAAGCTCTGGCTCCAAGGCATTCCATCCCCGTATCAAGGCATCGTCCATCCAGCCAGCTGCACTGTCCTCCCCCCAGCGAACATCACCCATCTCTCCCCACCACCCTGCACAATGGTCCGAGCCTCAGAGAAAGGCTTAACCAATCTGGCCAGCTCAGGAACAGTCCTGCTTTTCACACCAGTCGTTCGTCCCACGGGCTCGGCTCGGGTGACCAGTAAGACCTCCGCACAAACCAACATGGACCCTTTCGAGATGTTGGGACGTGCATTCAGCCGCTATCACAAGCGCGTCCGCCACGTGCCATATATGCCCCGGAACGGTTTCACGGAGACACACGATGCCTTTCTCACCCACGCCGACGCCGTCATCGTGGTCATGTGTGAGCCCGACACCGGCAAGCACGAAGGCCTGAGCCACCAAGGGGACTTCGCGGCCAGCGTCCACGAAGCACTCAAGGAAAGCTCGACGGGCAGGCCGATGAAGTCCCCTCTGATCGTGATCCAGTGCGGCAACCAGGACGGCAGCTGGTGGCCAGACGTCTCCTCGTTCGAGACCTTGCTCAAGTGTCGCACCTACGACCACGACATGGCGCAAACCATCGCGAAGAGACTCTTCCAATAATCATCCTCGATCCTGCTCCCCCCCCCTCCCTTCTTCGCCTCCCATCATCCTAGGACTGTGGGCCTGCGTGTGGCGGCTATGAGCACATCAACAAAGAAGTCATCCTCGACATTTTCCAAGAAGCATACCCAGCGTCGTGGCTTTCTGCTTTTTGCTTTTTTTACGAACATGAGCATAGCACATCGACCATCACGCGAGCCTTACATGTCGGGGCCTGTAATCCAATACGTCTGTACGCGCGGTGAGGAGGGAAAGACTGCTGTTGTTGGCGAGGCGGAATCGTGGTTGCATACAGATACCCCCCCCCTCCCGCCCCTCGAGAGGCGACTTTTCGCAAGTGAAACCCCCGCATGGCACACTCATTGTTGTGTGTGAGGATTGTAGACATGAGGTCTTGGGTTTCTTTTTCCGGCTCCGCTATATAGGCGTTTTGTAGATGCTTTCATACATGACTTCTCAAACGAAGACCGTGGCTTCATTCGTGGCACTCCACTCAGACCTTTGCGTTAGCGTGTGTGAGGAGCTAGGGTATTTTTTTTGGTCGGTCTTTTCGCGTCGATCGAATGTCACTTGCGAGAGGGTGAGACCTGATCATGATAGATGGAAGGAAAAGTCGTGCGTGTTCGCAGCCGACGTCCGAGTGCGAAGGACACGGTCGTCGCAGCTCTGTGATTTCATTTTCTTTCTCTCGTATGCTCCTTATAATACAACAAGATGCATCTCGCACACTACTGGCGTGCTTTTCCCGGGAGAAGACAATGGTGCCAGCCGAATTACTGCGAAAAGACGGGACCCTAGACCGCCGCAGCCTCCGCAGCGCCACCTCTTGCTCGACCACGGTATGCGCCTCGGGGAGTATCGTAGCCGCCACGACCACCATAGTATCCTCTGCCACCACGGCTATTGAACCCACGACCGCGACCGCGTCCTCGGCCGCGCAACCCGCCATCAACAGAACCCTGACCGAACGTATCCATATTCCTGGCGCGCTCTTGGTTTCGCATGGCACGTCCGTCGACAAAATCGCCGCTCGATTGCTGCTCAACGCGGTCCTTGAGATCGCTGCTAATGTTGTCGAAGAACGATGATTTCTTGTCGTAACCCTTCTCCACTGGCTTCGGTGGAATCACAACATCTTCTACGCCATTCGTGTGGCCGTTTGCAATGGGGTCAGGCTTGTCGGCATTCGTTGGGCTCGCTACCGGGCTGCCGGTAGCGATGGCCTCTTTTGCCAGCTCCTGCTTGTTGAACTTGGCGTTCGCGCTCTCGAAGTCAAAGTCCTCCTTGGGGATTTCGACCGACTTCTGCCCATTCTCACGTCGACCGCCACGAGCACCACCACGAAGACCTCCGCGACCTCGACCACGGCCTCTCGAAGCCTCATCACTCACTCTTATCTGGTTGACCTTCTGAGTCAAATTGTCCACCGCGCCTACTTGGCTGACATTGCCCAGCTTCGCCATCGCAGCAGCAACGGCAGCAGTCGCAGCCTCAGTGGCAGTTGGAGGAGGTTGCGAGCCTGGAGGTGGCTGTGGTGCAGCTACTGGAGCTTTCGGCTTTGGAACAGCTGGACTGGCGGTGAGTGGGACCGCAACTTTATTGCTTGTTCTGGGCTTGGGTGCGGTCGGGGCTTGTGAGGGTGCCTGTGCATGTGGTGGTGCGATCGCTGCGGCAGTAGATGGCTTCGAGTCGACTGGGGGCGGTGGGCCTGACGTAGCTGGGATTGGAGTAGTAGACATCTCTGCGGGCTTCGTCTGCGCTGGGGCAGTCGGTGGTTGCGGTGCTTGGGCGGCAGCAGGCTGTGGAGTGTTTTGCTTGCTACCGATCGGTGGCTGCTGGTTTGGTGGTGGTCGATGTTGATTCAACTGCTGGCCTGGTGGACCAATGGGTTGCTGAGGTGGAAAGCCAGCTGGTGGGCCTTGGTGAAATTGAGCTGGTGGAGGACCAAATCCCATTCCCCCGGGGCCCATACCATATCCTGGAGGAGGGCCATACCCCATGCCGTACCCAGGCACTGCTCCAGGCTGGCCGGGAAAGCCATGCGCACCTCCAGGACCTTGAAAGCGTGGAGGTTGCTGAAATTGATTAGGAGGAAGACCTTGGTATCCGAACTGCTGCTGTTGTTGCTGGTAGGGAGGTTGTGGGCCACGGAATTGGTTCTGTTGCTGCGGGGGTTGCTGCGGGGGTGGAGGCGGCTGGTGGACTTGAGATGACTGTGAGGCTCAAGTCAGCATTTAAAGCGTGCCATCAAGACTCGAGAGTAGACCGGTGTGATATGCGCCTGATCAGAAGGAAGGCAACATGGAGATTTCCACATGGTTTTTGCGCCATCGGTGGTAATTGTTTTTCATCCAAAAAGTATTTCATCATGAGACATATTGTACGATGCGGCAGGGGACAGGCTCGTACGTACCCCTAGAATCGCAGGATCGTTGGGCATCTGAGGCGGGCGGTTCTCTTTTGGAGGGGCGATGATGGTGAGGTCCTTGACATCACTGCCACGGAAGACGATGCCATCGTAGACGGTGTCGGCCCCGGGTATCTCCTCCGCGGGATTGCCCTTGCGACCTTCGGTGCCGTGGCATACGACTTCTTGGAGAGAGACGGTAGCGGACTCGCTGTCGATATCCTTGAGCGTGCCGACGTATCTGCGCGCCGTCAGTGTCAAGCTTGGCTGCAATGGGATGGGCGGAGCGCGAGCATGTGTATGATGGGATCGCGAACGCACTTGATGTCGGATTTGGATATGAGCGATATCCGCGAGCCGATGTACTCGGACATGATGGCTCACGTGTTGTGGTGGGAGGAGGATGGTGTGGATTCGTTGCAGCTGAGGCGCGAATGTCAAAGCTGTCGAAAGAGAGGTGACACGCGAGGCGAAGCCAGCCAGGCCAAGCTTTCCGATCCCGCAGTGCCAAAAGAATGTGTACAAGTGAGCTTCCAAGCGAGTGAGGCCGCCAACTTCGAGACCAGCCCGTGAAGCAGTCGCTGCCGTTCGGAAGATACTAGAGAGGAAGTATGAGAGCTTGTGCCAGCGTTGTGCAGGTGTATTGCAGAAAGAATGGTATGCATGTAGGTATGGGTGTATACAGCACCGGCGAAAATGGGAGCTCAAGAATGGCTGGTACGGCGAGACTTCGGCATGCCCCCAGCAGCTCTCCACACAGCCCCGATGCCATCTACGTCTTGACATTGCTTTGACACGATCGATGATGGCAACCGAGGTCAGCGCTGATAACACTCCTCTGTACCGCCAGCTGGACGAGTACAATTGGGACCAGGATGCCGAATTTCAAGGCGGTCTACGAGCTATTCTTGGCTCGGCGGAGAATGAACAGCAAGTGGAGCATTTGACGCTCAGAGCCAAGTGCTACTACTTTGCTCGCAAGGCCGGAACGCCGGTTGACTTCGATGGCTACAAAGCGTGGGTTGAGTCAAGACGAACGAATGGGCTCTCGGGGGACGTCGATGTCACTCAAGACCACACAGACTCGTCGGGAGGCATGGCAGATGCACCGAAGCCAGCGAGCTTTGCTGAGATCTGTGATATGATTGCAGAGGGAAAGCCCATTCCGGGCATCAAGGACATTCCAGACACCATCCTCGAAGGGCAGGCTTCCGAGAGCCAGGCAGAGAAGAGGAGGAAGCCATGGGAAACAAGAGCCGACGAAGCAGGTGAGAAGCCAAGCTGGATGACGTGAAGGAAAACGGATATCGCGATCCGTCGTCTTGCCTCTCAGGAGGTACTCACGTGGGCCAAAACATTGCAACATGCTGTCTCCGCCGTGCCTGATCTCCTTGCTCGCTTTACCATTGGACGAAGTCAAGAGCGAGGTCCTCAGAACGGTAGCAAATGAGTAGCCAGAAAATTCCAGTGGTCAAATCCTGCAAGAAAGCCCGGCTGTGGAGAGCTTCAGGACGGTCTTTCAGCTTTTGGATGACTCGGCAAGTGGCATCACCCGATAAGACGTCTTGGGGAGCCCTGGCGGCTGACCACCTTCGGCCCCCTACGGCCACAAAGTGATTTGGGAACTTGTCTACTGATTGATTGGCGAGAATTACTCTCGGTATGTGTCTTCGATTGAGCCAAGAGACAGATTTGACTTTGCCTTGCCAATTAGCTTGGGGGAATGGGAAGCCCAGATGCAAAGCGCTTGCGCCTATCAGTGCGCATTGCCTTCAAGAGCGCATGCGGTTCGACCGACGACCCTGTCTACGAGTGGTTGGATCTTGATCTGCTACGGTTCCGCATCTGACTTCAGATCTAGTTGACCATGGATACCGCGGCACTCCAGATCTAGCTCATTTAGCTAAGCTGCTCCGCACGCCACAATTTCAAGCTTCGAAACATGCTTCTTCCATCAGTGTGCCTACGGTCAGACCTGTCGCACTTGATGCCCTTTACGATGGCGCCGAGGTAGTTTGGCTCAGGCTGTATCGCCGTGTGACCCATTCTTTGGAAGACTCGAAAGCTTGGTCGAACGCACGAGGAACCATGTGCAGTAGCCCAACATGCACGTTTCCCCAGACTCTGGACACTCTGACGATCGACGGTCCAAGAACTATGATTGCCATGCATGGCACCTCCCTATTTCAGGCTGTTGGACCAGTCTAGACCTGTCCATATCTTGCTACTGAGCAGTAAGCTGTCTTCTACTGGCTGGTGCAGTCGTGTCTGAAGTAATCACTTGCACGCCATTTGGCTCCTTCTCGAAGCTCCACCCGCCTCTGCGCGACAGCCACGATCCGTTTGACGCACCTACAGCAAGCTTTGATTTGCGCAACCTGCCATGCCGCGCCACGGACCAGTTGCCAGTACGTGAACGAGTAACAGCCCGGCATACTCGACGGCGTGTTTCCACTTCTAAGTCTCCTGATGACTTGTATTTGGAAGGAGGAGACGCGCCGGAACATGCCATGTACGTGTTTAATCCAGCAGTTCTACCATGGTTGTGGCCGAGGATGTTATTGAGTGGTGCAACTGAAGATAAAAGCAAGGTGGACAATCTCTGCTTCCGCCAGACGTGACGACCTTTCTCCCTGGTTCACCATGCTTTCCATCATCCTTTCGGTGGGTCTGTTGGGACTTGTTGCTGCGTCTCCACTTACCCCCAGATCAACACCTATCAACACTATCACAGACGCTCAATGGAAAGCACTGAATGACAGTGTTGGCGGAAGACTGTTTTCCGGGACACCAATCGCGAAGCCTTGTTATAGTTCCTATAACGGCGCATTATCAACACCAAACGTCCAACAGTGTCAAGCAGTGCAAAGTGGATACACTGATGAGCAGTCAATCACTGATCAATTCGGAGGGTATCTTTATGTGAGCGGTCAGATGTCGTCGATGCAGTGCCACAGTACTGATAGATATAGCCAAACTGGGGAACCTGTCAAGCCAAAGCACAAAGCTGTGGTCTGAATTTCAACGCACCTCAGGATCCCTCATACTACGCGCCACCCAAAAACTGCTTCCAAGGTAGCATCGCGAGCTACTACATCAATGTACAGCAAGTATCAGATATTCAGGCAGCCTTGAAATTTGCAGATCAGACCGGTGTGCCGTTGATCGTCAAAAATTCAGGTCACGACTTCAAGGGTCGCAGCAGTGCACCTGGCTCGCTGGCTCTGTGGACTCACAACGTACAACCTCCGATCGAGCTGACCAGAGGCTTCAAGCCCCAAGGTTGTGAGACCGCTGCGGGCGACGCAGTCACTTTGGGAGCCGGACAAGGTTTCGCTGGTGTCTATGAATTTGCTGAGGCAAATGGCATCACTGTCGTCGGCGGTTCGTCTCGGACCGTAGGTCCTGTTGGAGGCTGGATATCTGGTGGTGGACACGGTGCACTATCGAACACGCTCGGTCTGGGCGTGGACAACATCCTTGAAATGCAAACAGTCCTTCCTAATGGCACATTTGTCATCGCCAACCGATGCCAGAACCAGGACATCTTTTTCGCCGTGCGTGGAGGAGGTGGATCCACATTCGGTGTCAATTGGCAGATGACTTACAAAGCTCACCCCCAAGTATGGCAAAACACTGCCTGAAATCGGACAAATTCGCTAACCTGCTCTCCATCCAGGTGCAACTCGAAGTCGCCTATATCCGCTTCGTCGCAACCAACACGACCACCGTCCGAAAGTTCATTGACATCTGCACCCAACTTGGCGATACCTGGGCCAAAGGCGGTTGGGGAGGCTATATTGCACCAGGAGCAGCGACCAACCTTGTGTCCGGCATGATCCTAATGACACCTAAACTCTCGCACGTCGAAGCCGTCGCCGCCATGAAACCTCTGACCGATTTCGTCACTTCCCTCGGTAACGTTGCTTTGGACAACAGCATCAACACCGAAACATCCTTCTATCAAGCTTACCAAAAATACATTTCCCCCAATCAGGAAAAGGTCGGAGTCGGAGTTGCTATGGGAAGTAAATTCGTTCCGCAATCTATGCTGCAAAGTGCAGCGGGACAGAAAGCCGTGGCGGACGCGATTGAGAAGAGTTCGCAGATGATCGTGCCTCTCGCACAGGGCACGAACGTCGTCGACGTCACGGCGCTCACGTACGGAGCTCCTTACCAAATCCTCGTCACCGCGCCATCAAGCTACGACACCGATGGCACAAGCGCCGTGACACCGGCTTGGTACAGCACCGCCTGGCACGTCTGTCTGGGTCAAGGTATCGCGAACAATGCCGATGCAGCGACCATACAATCTGCATTCCAGACGGCGAACAGTGCGTCGCAGGTTTTGAGGAATGCGGTCGCAAGTCCCGGCGCTTACCTCAACGAAGCGGACGTCTTTGAGCCAGATCCAATCAACTCCTACTGGGGTCAAGCGAACTACAACAAACTTTTGGCGTTGAAGAAGGAGCTCGATCCCAAGAACATCTTGACGTGTTGGGGGTGTATTGGCTGGGACAAGACTGATGCGAGATACGGATGCTATCCAAGCCTGTGAGGTGTCTGAGAGCAGACTTTAGGTTATTCCGCGGTTGGATACGAATGAATGAATGAATCACATAAAGCATGTCTGTCTTTTTTCCAACATGGACTGATGGCAGAGCACTCAATCCTGCAGGTCTACCTCCCGTGGCACTGATTCTGAAGTGAGTTGTCCCTTCGCAAAAGATACGTCTGCTACCAATTTCCTGCCCAAGGACAGTCAGGCAGAGTAGCCAGTTGATTATGGGATTGGTAGCAATGTCCTATGTGCACATTGGTCTGATGTACCGAGTGCCCGGAACGCATCTAGATTGTGTCAAGGGTGGTCGATCCCTTAACGCTGAACTAATCCTAACCCAGCATATTTCTTCGGTCGTAGTGTTGTTGCCGGGATAGTGCCTCGGACTACGAGCTCGCGATAAGCTGAAGAATGTAGAGCGTTGATGTATGTCAATATGAGTTAGCATGGACAGTGAGGTCGACGTTCGATGGTAGTCAGTGCTACGCTGTCATTACAAAATCTAAAAGGCCTACGTGTTGTTTGAGTGCGAGGTAGTCAAATCTTCCAGAACAGCAATGCCATCAGCTCCTTTGCTGAAAGGAGGTATATCATGGTTGCGTGCCGTACTGCCGTGATTCTTCATCTCAAGTACCCCAGAGGACAATAAGCAAACATGCGCAGAGCCGCAGCGGGAGACGCGCGACCAGGGAAGGGGTGCAGCATTGATGCTGGACCCAGCCGAGCCACCACACGTCCCCAATGTCGGTATGACAGAGATCCTTGTAGCAACACGTCCAGGGAGGTCCATCATCCCTGTAGACCAATCGTACATTGCAGATACGGATGTCTTCCTGTGCTCCCCCCAACGCCAGCGTCCAGCAGAAATGTGCAGCTTATGCTACCGTGGCGTATATGGGTAGTGAGATGTGGGTGTCGTCTGGCTGTGTGCCAACCACCTTGCCGCGAACGGTTTTGAAGTCGATGTTCTCCTTGTTGAATGCGCCTCGTCCGAAAACGGTCACCTTGTCGAATTTGGAGCCTCCTGAAACGCTGCGTATGGTGAGTGTCTGGATCATGTGTGCGGTTGCCCGATTTCACTTACGATGGATCCTTGAACTTGTGTGAGATATCGAGAGTGAAGTTCTTGACGTCTGAAAAGGCGCCGTCAAAATGCCACGCGAAGCTTGCGTCGCTACATAGAAGCTGTTGGAAAGTTGAGCATAGTCACGCGCAGAAGGCATCGGAAGGATGTGAACGTACGCCACTGTCTGCAACTGGGTAGTGTTTGCTGCCGTGACGCCATGAGCCCGTGCAATTCGCGGTGGCGTTGGTAAGTGGATCTGGGTTATATGCGATGAATTTGAGAGTTGTGTTGGCTTTCTTGTCGTCTTTGATCACTAGGCTGAGAACCTGCAGTGGGGGATTTGACGCTTGTGCTTCTCGTTCCGCAACGAGCGGATGTGCCACGACGGCAGTGGCAGCCAGAAGTGTGAGGCTGGCAATAGCGGAAGCGAATCGCATGATGTGTATTTCTGGTGGTTGGAATCGTATGCGTGGGTCTGATAATATCACAGATGCGCGGGCAGGATTTCAATGCAGGACGGATGTCGATCGACGGTGGGACTGAGGCCGTTTATCAAGAAGGTTGAAGAAGTGGACTTGACGAAGTTGAGACGGCGTTTGAATAGTGGCCGGGATGACAGTGAAGTATGAAGCAGCCCACGAACGCCTCTGAGAGGTAAAATGATGCAGTGGAGTAGTAGTAGTAGTAGGAGAAACAAACAACAAAACTCACAATGTTAACGTAATGCACAGCCACTCGTTCAAGCATCTACTCTTCCATCCCCGGTGGCCAATGGCCAGGGAAGACTGATTGCACACAGTGACAGCGGACCCTTCGCAAGGCCAGGAACAATGTGGTCGAACAGTGTTTCTTAGGTTCCTACCACCTCGTATGGCAGAGAGCCTGTAATAAGAAAGTCGACTCGAGGGAGAAGCTCTTCGCCAAGAAGCCAGGGTCGATATGATTGGTGCAGGGTAAATTGTGGCCCAGAAACGAGCAGCGATATGCCGATCCTCTTCTCTGTGCCTGCGAGCCGTGACGTCTGTTTGGGCTGCTCAAGACCATCGTCGGGACCGCATGGCAAGTCTAACAACACAACACGAATCGTTGGTGGGAGAGAAAGAGTGTGTGTGTGTGGTGCGCGGAGCGGCGGTCGCGAAAAGTGTGGCAGAACGACCGTACTGACGCTCGGCTCGTGGCCAGTTCCGCAGAGCAGGCTTCTCCTGACCAGAAGCATGATCCATTCACTTGGCGACACACGCGGAGTATCTTGGTCCATCGCTGGTGCGAGTCGGATGACTGCCGTGAGAGCGAGCTGTGCATCGGTCAGGAAATTTCCGAAGAAGATGCCGATGCGGGCTGGCCTTTTTCTGGACGTCTGGCCGTGCTCCTCCATGCCGCTAGCAGGACGGTAGCCGCGCTGCTATTCTGGGAGCTCGGTCCCTGACGAGCGGACAGGGAGAGGGAGGGGAGGGAGAGGGGGAGGGGAATGGGGAAGGGGAAGGGGAGGGCGGGAGAGGCGTGTTCCGGGCATGGTCGCATCGTGGTGCCGCTGTACCTATACAGTATCACGCCGCTCTACGGAGGCTCGCCATCATCATTCAGCGCTGCCGACTTCATTCTCCACACTCGACGCAGTCAAGGGGGGGTGGATGGGCTCATAGAGGCACCCGCGGCAAGTCAATTATGGTCGTGTCCGCCATGCCAGCTCTGGCCAGAGCAGTGGCGGCTGATGATGGGACCATCGTGCGTGCGGGTGTGGGATGGCACCGAGAGCTGGCCGAAGGTGAACGGTTGATCTGATTCCCTCGCGCTGCCTGCGTCTCACACTGTAGCTTATGTTGCCTCCTATGCCTCCTCCCTGACCACGCAGCGCGGCAGGCGGTCGTGGCAGAAGTCCTGTCCCGCCCTTCTTCGACCATCCTCATCGTCATCGTCATAATCATATTGATCCCCTCCGTGCCAACTTCAGCCGAGCACCGTAGGCGTTACGCTTTGGCCACAGCTTGGAGGTCATTGGAACGATCCGACGAGAATCCCAGCTCCAGCTCCAGCGACAGCGACAGCGACAGACCGCTCGACGACATCTGCGCCGTCGTGTCGAGCGATTCGCCTAGATGCGGTCGTTCTTCAAGCAATCCGGTCGCAGCAAGAGTCAGCACAACGCCAGCTGGTTCCCCGAGAGTTCTCATCAGCACCCAGGTACGTGCCCGAAGCCTCATTACTAGTATATGGCGTGCCACCCGGCCAATGTCTGCTCTGCCTGCGCGGTGAGGCAGAACCCACTCTGTTCCCATTCCGCCCTTCACACATCCCTGCACGACGCGGGTCTGCCCTGTGGACCCTCTGTGGTCGGAGGTGAACATCACCCACCGCCAGCGCCAGCGCCGTCACCACCACTACCACTATCACTACCACCACCACTACCACCACCACCACCACCTTCACATGTTTCCAGCGCGCGTGGTGCGTAGAGCTGACACGGCGCCGCCGAAGACCTGCCACTGACGCCGGCGCGGACATCAAGCCCACGAAGCACCGCCCTCCACCGGAGCACGTCGTTGAGCGACCGCGCAAACACACTTTCAGGTACCAACCCTGGCCCAGCTGGTGGTTAGTGTCCTTAGGAACGTCTTGGTCCTATTTTAACGACACTAACGAATGCGTGAAGATCGCCGCAGTGTCGCATTCCCCACCGGCTCCTCGTCTCCTAACCCGACCCCTACGCCTACCACCACCACCACCTACTACCACTCTCCCGACGACATACGGCAGCCGGAACCGCCAAGCTCCGCACCCGCACCCCCCGCTGGACTCTCGCGTTCGCAGACGGTACTGCACCGACAGAGCAGCGGTGGCAGTGGCAGTCGCTCTCAGATTCACCTCCCCGCAACCGCAACCGCAACCATAACCGCGAGTGCAAGTGCAAGCAGCAGCGTCCGCACTCCCGGATCGTCGCCGCCCGAGCATTGGTCGCCCGACTTTGCGCAACTGCCGACGCCCAGCGAGCACGCCGAGTCCTCCTTCCCCGCCGACGACAGCAGTGCGTCGATGAGCGCACACGCCAACAATCCGGGAAAGACCTCGTCCGACAGCGGACAAGCAACAGCCCTGGATCGGTAGGTGTGAGCAACCCCACGCTGAAGGGCGCATACTGAGAGTGAACGTAGGTGGTCGCAACGCCGTCTGCAGCGGCTGAACACTGAGAGCGTCTTCCGCGAGCAGCGACAGGGCGGCCAGGGCGTCTTAAGTCCTCCGCCAACGGGTGCCAGCGTCGAGCAGTCATATCAGCTGCCTCACCAGAATATCCCCCAGTACCCAAATGCGTCTGCACAGCCACAACAATCCTTGCATCACCAACCTCAGCCGCATCCTGCACAACAGAGCAGTTATCAAGCATCCCGCACGGCCCCAGCAAACCCGTCCCAGTCGTCGGCTGTGGGTCACGCTATCCAGACAAACACATCCCAGAGATCGAACGACTACTCGCACGACCCAAGTCAATCTCACGTGCACCAGCAACAGTACTCCCCGCCCGAAGCCAACCCCTACCAGACCGAAACTCACCGTCCTGCCTTGAACCAGTCCCGGAGCTTCTCGCAGCAAAGCGGCGACTCCTCGTCAATGTCGAACAATGGCGCGCTGCCCGCATCGAAGGCAGTAAGAAATGGCAATCGACAGAGCGTCCACAATGGCATGCAGTCCCGGGAAGGCTCGGCCTCAAACCAAGGGGGTCAGGTGCCGGCTTTCAGCGCTTCCGTCGTTCCCCCAACCAGCCAAGGTCAACCGTACAAAGGCAATGGCGGCCAAAGTCAGCAACAGCAGCAGCAGGGCGACGTCGGCCGCGCCACGCCCCAGCCGCTGCCGACCAACAGCGACGAGATGACGGACGACGAAGTCGCACAGCTCGTCAAGGATCACAAAGAATTGCGTAGGCGCATACCTGTCACGAGTATTGCTCCACCGCTAACCAACCACAGGCGAAAAATATACCAAGGTGAAGAAATACTACTTCGAGAAGGAGGACCAGGTCAAACAACTTCAGAACAGCCTCGCGCACCAGCGCCTGTCCCAGTCTCGAACGTCCCTGGATGACAGCGAATACACCACGAGATTCAACCGCCTTGATGGCCTGATTGCTCAACTTGCATTCAGCATACGCAAGAGCTGGAAGAGTATACCGCCGTGGCTCGTCAATTCGGTCAACAAAGACGCGGTCGCTACTGGAAAACAGGAAATGACTGCAGCGGGGAGAGCATTCATCTCCAGCTGGTTGGTGGAAGAAGTGTTTGATAAATACTTCCATCCTGATCTCGACCCTTCACTTTCCGCGCAGCTCAAGACGATACAGCGAAATATCCGGAAGTATGCACCTTTGCCCCAGACCACCGAAGAAGAAGAGTTCCTGATATCCAAGATCGTGAATTGGAGATTGGCGACTCTTGAAGGCTTGCAAGAGGCATTGAGGTCTCCGTCATGTCCGGAACACAGGCAAAGGCTTACCGATACGCTCAAGGACAGCCTGTGCCAAGCCCTTGCTGTGCACCTGACGGAACCTCCCCCCTCGGATCTGGAAGGAGGCGTGCACATGATCATCGAGCTTGTTGTGAGCATAGCGATTCACCTCCCGCTCGAGAGCAGAGATGTCGTGATCGACTACTTTCCCCCTGGCTACAGCATCATGACCGAGCAGATGAAACTGGAGTCTGGCATTCCGCCTCTGCATATCTCTGTCGCTGAAGACGCGGCCGAGCGGGCATCGATGAAGAGCGCCACGAGCGACGTACCAGACATGACCGAGGCGGGCAACGCCGAGCACCAGTCGCGGAAACGAAGCATGCTCAGCGCGTTGACAGGCACTACCAAATCGAAACCATCGGCGAAGCACGCTGGAGCCGGCGGAAGCTCGAGCAGTCTCCACAGACCGGAGAGTGCCCAAGGCGAGCGAGACGTGCCACCGCGAGTGCGAATGGCTGCCGGTATCGGCATTCAGGTCCGAGGACGCTCGGTTCTGGTCAAGGCCCCGGTGTTCAGCACATGAAGTGCAGCGTCCTTCGTGAATCCTTCGGCTTTATTTTTGGCACCTCAGACAGGGTCCACTTCTCCGGATATGCGCTGGTTAACATGGTTCTTGACTCGCTTTGTACGGGCCGTTGCGACGGTTGCGCGTGCATGTGGATATTTTCGATCCTCTTGGAATAGATGGAACTCCTGGGTCGTGAACATCGCTTGCATGGAAGCGGAGTCAATGCGAGGCGTTTCTACTATCGCTCTGTGACATGACGACGACAGGAGATTGATGAGTTGGAAAGAGGAAGGAAGCGAAAGAATAAAGTCCCGATACCCTTTGGTTTTGCGTGCAGGAGAGGAAGACTCACCATGGAATTGGATAGGCAAACGTGTTGTGGAATGCTACGAGGCATAGGCATTGGCATTAGTGTATAGATGACTGTGGGAATCTCTTTCGTTCTTTCGAGAGGGACGCTTTGGGAAAGAAGGTAAATATAACATGTTTGGGGTTTTTTTGCATCTACGGGAGACGACGTTGCATGGATGACTGCCTATCAGGGCTTTTATATGGTGCCGCACGCATCTGCGGCCAGGAGGGCGTGGGGAGTCGGCATGGGGGACATTCATGCCCAAACATCGAAAGAGGCGATGGCAGATACTTAGCTACATCCATCTCTCTTGCGAAAGCTACCTTGCTCTGATTCGATCCCGCCCCACGCATATTCTCACGCTGATGCTGCGCTTGGCCGGCCTTCCTCCACCATTCGCCTGATAGAAACGGTTGGGGACACGATTGGTGACGAGACACAGACAAACCCACAACCCTAACCAAGCATGTGCATGACGTTGCCGCGTGAGGAGGTGAAAGTCGAACATGGCAGATGGGGGGCGTAGGGTGCGTTTGGGAAGGTATGTTATTCGCTTGTTGTCTCTCTTTTCTTCCTGCTCTACACACATGTTGCTCTGCCGCGCGGGCCAGCTTGCTTCCGGTCCTTGGAGTGCACAAGATACTTATTCCTATCCACGGGGGGCCACCGGATAGGATCACACGACACATCCGCATGCGGGTTCGCATGTCTGTCCCATGTCTCCTCGGCCGGACGACGGATCGTCACTCACGAAGCGACCGGGCATTGTGCCGGACTTCTTCACCCCGAGGAATGGACTCGGACCAGGCGATTTCTTGATGTGTCTGGATGTGGTGCGGAGGCGATACCCGGGCGGTTCGGTCGAGGTGTTGTCAGCTCAGGGAGCGTGCTCGTTCACGCTGATCGTACGTGAGAGTGCGAAGGAACCGGTTGTGTTTCAATTCCGGCCTCAGAGGTTTTCGATTGATTCGAGTATTGCTTGTGATGCTCGGAGAATCTATGGTTGTTTGACGCCTGAGCCTTGGAGATTTGATGAGCTCGTGTGTGGAGATGGGAGGACTTTGCAGGTGTCTGAGTCGTCCATGATAGGGGGTGTGAGGTGTAGTGAGGTTCTGCCGGTAGGTGAGGTGCTCGAAGACGAGGACTTGGAGAGACTGGGGCATTTGCTTCAAGGATTGGCGCGGTTCTTTGCGCTGGGTTGGCAGCATACTGTGAAGAGGAATCGAACGTGTACGGGCAGAATTGGTTCTTCCATGCAATGGCGATTGAAAAAGTTGGAACGGGACTTGCCAACTTCTGGACTTCGCAGGATCGCTCGTGTGGCACTTATCTCAATGCAACTTGGAGGTCTGCAGGCGTTGCCAGTCACATTGAGCCATGGGGATCTGTTGCCATCTAATATCATGGTTGACGCTGGTACATGGGAGCTTCGAGGCCTGGTGGATTGGGCTGAATCAGAGTATCTCCCCTTCGGCATGAGCCTGTACGGCATTGAGCACTTGTTGGGTGTTATGCATGAAGAGGGGACAAGACAGTATGTCTTCCGATACTATCACCATGCGGATGATTTGCGGCAGCTCTTCTGGTCGTCGCTACAGCAGGCGATACCAGACCTTCGACAGGACAGCCTTTGGCAAGCTGTGCAACTCTCTAGAACAATAGGCATTCTACTCTGGCATGGCTTTGCGTGGGACGATGGCCAGCTTACCCGAGTAGTGAACGCTCACGCTGACGCAGAGGAGCTCGCATATTTACAAGCGCTTTTATGTTCCGGTATATACAACTTTTCTAAGCTCTAGCGTATTTCCCGTAAGCTAATATTATAAGTTCTTCACGAGGTGACGCAGCAAAGCTCACTCTACCAAACCACGTCACTGACCATCGGCCTTGGGTTTCGCAAGACCTTTTGGTTCAGCTTCTTTCTTCAGCTCATCCCAGTCCGGTCTTGGGAGCTCAATCCCCTCGAGCGTGCGAGCGTATGTGATACCTCCCAGTCGAGACATTGGTCGGAGAATCTGCTCACTGGTTAATGGAACGGTCAGTCTCACATCTAGGACGGTACTCACATTCGGGTCAATCAAATTCTTCTCTTCATTGATCGCATCCTCTCTCGCCCAGAACCTCACACCTTCGATAACCGCCAGAACCCCTGTCTTCTTGCCGGGTGTGGCGCGGCTTTCAAATTCTTGCGTGTTCATCAACTTCCCCTCTACGCTAAACACGGCCTCCTTGACCCGGCTCGCTTTCACAACCTCACACTCCGCCGGCGTCAGACCTGTCAAGGCCCACTCCGAAATGCCGTACGGCGCATTCACAGATGTGGCATTCGCAGCCTCAAGATAGTGTTCACTGATGATGTTAATCGTACATTCTCCACTCTCCATCAGATTTCGCAGGCTATCTTTCGCCTTGTCGAGGCCCCCTGCGTAGCCGACGATGAAGATGGGAGGGTCGTGGTTGATGACCTGGGTGTATGAGAAGGGGGCGAGGTTGGTGCTACTCCCATCTTTTGAGCGAGTGGAGACGAAGCCGATTGGGCGCGGGATGATGGCTGAGATGAGAAGTTTGTAGTTGAAGGCTGAGGGACGACCGTCTTCGTAGGGATCGATTGCGATGTGCTTCTTCTTGAGACTGGCGCCATTGTCGTTGGCGCCGTCGCCGGGTTTCCAGTTGGGATTGATGGTTTGCGTCATCCGCCATTGCGAGGAGGAGTCCCATTTTGGTCGGCTGGCTTCGACTTCTTTGAAGTTGCCATGGGGGTTGCGTTGGATCTGCTTTTCGTGCTCGGCCATTTGAATGTGGTGAGGTTTCGGGTCTTCTTTCATTTGCTCTGGTTCGCCAGACATGGTTGCGAGCTTCCTTTCTGCGCGAATCGATACGATTGATGCTGTGTTCCGAGTGAAGGCCGAGTTGGGAAAGGTAGGTTTCTTAGACGTCGCGATACACTTGATGGGGCGGAACAAATGCTTCTCGATGCTGAACATGCCAAGGACGGTGAGCGAGCTGAGGGAGCTATGTACATGTATTGAGAGCATTTGCCATGTCGCAGCACCACTGGCAGGTACGTCATCGGCAACAAGTACATCCGCTCAACCTCTTTGGAATCGAATGCTCCACTATTCTGGACATAACTCGGCGCAAGGGAGGCATCAGATCAAGTTGCTCGGTCGATCCATCTTAGCCATGGTATGTGCTTACCGTCGAAGCACAAGTGAGGATCTACGTCGAATTAAAAAACTGGTTTAGAGGTGGACATGTCATCGTTTTCAGTAATGTTCAGGAAGCGGGCAAGTCTAGGATCAAGCCCGGCGGGGTACACATCTGGCCTTATCTCAAGTATCAATGTGTGACCAAGCGTTATATCAATACGCTCGACAGCCAAGATTGGGTCTTGACGAGATTGATCATAGTGAGCAGCGCATGGTCGATACCTTATTACAGCTCCAAGCCAAGGACGTCAGACAATGTCATCAGATCTTGAACAGCAAGTCAGTGCCATGCATCTCGACTATTCGACATTCGATCTAGGTGACTGGGAACTCCAGCATGGCGGAACGATACCAGGAGCTCATATAGCCTACAAGACTTTTGGCGAGACGACGTCTCCGGCAATCATCTACCCATCGTGGTACTCAGGCCTCATCTCCGACAACGAGTGGCTCATCGGCAAAGACAAGACCCTCAACCCAGACAAATATTTCATTATCATTACCGCGCTGTTCGGCAACGGCCAATCTAGTTCTCCTAGCAATCGGAAGGACATCCGTCCCTGGCCGGAAGTCACATTCTACGATAACGTTCGCGCTCAACATGAGTTGGTGACCAAGAAGTTCGGAATCACGCACGCGAAAGCGGTGCTTGGATGGTCCATGGGGGCCGGTCAGACGTATCAATGGGCAACGCAGTATCCGGATTTCATGGATTTTGTGATTCCCTTCTGCGGTTCTGCGAAGACGGCGCTGCATAATCAATCTATGCTGGAGGGTGTTAAGGTCGCAGTGCTTGGAGGCAAAGGAGCGTCGAGTGGTGGGGTGTGCAAGGGAGAGGCGAACATTGGTTCGTATCGTGCTTGGTCGGAAGAAGAGAAGACGGTCGGTCTCAAAGCTCTGGGACGAGTTTACTCTGGTTGGGGTTTCAGTCAGGCATTCTATCGTCAAAAGTTATATGAATCGGTGCTCGGGTTCAAGGACATTGAGGATTTTATGGTCAACTTCTGGGAAGCTTGGGCGCTCTCGAAAGGTAGGAATCGAGCCTCAGACGCTTCTCCAAGCATGCTGATCGTGTCCTAGATCCTGACAACATGATTGCGATGTTGTACACTTGGCAGGCAGGGGATTGCTCGCTTCAAGAACCTTACAATGGTGACTTCGACGCGGCGATGAAGGGCATCAAAGCCAAGGCGCTGGTCATGCCCGGCCAGACGGATCTGTACTTCCGTAAGCGTCCTCTGACTTCCGCGAGGTGTCATCGCTGACTGCTTGCAGCGCCCGAGGACTCCGAAGACGAAGTCGCACGCATGAAGCCAGGCGTCGGGAAGTGCGTGCCTTTCCCATCAATTTGGGGCCATGTAAGTCTTTGCACGTTGAACACGCTGCGACCGGCTTGGAAATGTACTAATATGCACACCGAATAGTGGGCTGGTGGTCCGGGGCAGAGTACCGAAGATGTCAAGTTTCTTGACGATCAGCTGCGTGATTTCTTCGCGACTAAGTGATTGGTGGTAGCGCTACTGTGGCTGATCTACCCAGTTGTCATCAAATCGCTGACTTGACACCGCTAGGGCGCTGATATCTCTTGGCTGTAGAGACAACGTCATATATGTTATCGTCACGAAGGTCTCGAATATGTGGTAGCCGTGCAAAATACATATTGATTTCATCTCGAATGTGGGTCAGGGCTGGGGTTGGATTTAGTTTCCTCGTTCTATCGTCGAAGTACACCACGTATGAACCAGACACTGCGTTCCACCATTGTACGCCGAGCCTGTTCACCGTTCTCGTCACCGCTAGCTTCTTCTTGAGCCGCTCATGCCCCACAGCATGTCACGCCGCTGGTCTTGATAAGCCGATGCAGGCGGGACACGATCGAAGGCTCCACGGTAGGGGTAGGAAGTGCAATTCTTCTGCTGATAACGTTGTGTCGGCACTTTGAATGGCAAGGTGTTTCGACCTCCGTCTCGTCCATTCCGTCCCTGTCATAAGCGTCTGGGCGCGAACTCAATCGCAACACGGCAGGTTGCGAACTGGCGCTGCGGCTATGAGTCCGGATAAAGAAGGCCTCCACACATCCAGTATTGCGTTCTGTGCATCGAGAGTGAAGACTGGTGATCGATGATCCGCGCCGACCAGCCTTGAGCCAAGATGACGGATCATCACGAAGACACTGCACCGTGTTCCGGACAGGCCGGCCACGCACGGTATACTGATAATCAATATAATCATAATAAGTGCAGTACTGCCGACGCCGTCAGTCGTTCGCAGCTGGGCCAAGGTTCCGGGCTTTGGCGGAGCTACATCATAGGCCACGCGAGGCGAACCCTGAAGGCTGAAATAATAATCTACGGCGGAGGCGTGAATAGTGTGTAGGATTGCATGCGTCGGCATCCTCTCTTGCTGCCCTCCTCGACTTCTTCTCGACACTGACCGACTCTCCTCCTCTCTCCTCTCCTCCCCTTCCCTTCCCCCTACGCTCGTTCCTGCAACCTTTCTTCGCTGCAATCATCGCCACCTGGGAAGCAAGCATAGCACAGCTTGGCCGCGGTGAAACCATCATGGCTGCAGACCTCACCAAATCTTCGCCCAATGGAGTCGCCTCGCCCAACGAGTCTTCCCGCCCACAGTCGTTCGTGTCCGCGAGCGCATCGATCAGGTCGGCGACAGAAACGCCTGCTTCAACCGTCACCGAAACGTCCGGCGGAGCGGAACGAGAAGGAGAGGTGGAAGATTGGCTGCCGCCAGCCAACGGGCCGCAGAAGACACCCATCCCCCGCCCGGCGGCCTCGACGAAGCCCAGCAGTCCAGCGCAGCTCACGCCCGAGCAGAACACCAAGTATGCCACTGTCCTTGCGCAGGTCTCGGAATGGCACGCCATTCCCACCTCGACCGCCAAGGGAGCTCCCGATGCACCGCTCAAAGACCATGAGCGCATGTTCTTGACCCGCGAGTGCATTCTGCGCTACCTTCGAGCTACAAAGTGGAATACGAAAGATGCCTTGAGCAGGCTGCAGGGTACCCTCAGCTGGCGGAGAGAATACGGAGCAGACACCTTCACCCACGACTACATCAGTCCTGAGAATGAAACGGGCAAGCAGATCCAGCTGGGCTTCGACAAGGACCAGCGCCCGTGTCTGTACCTGAACCCCGGCAGACAGAATACCAAGATGTCTGATCGTCAGATCCATCACCTATGCTACATGGTCGACCGCACCATAGACATGATGCCGCCCGGTGTCGAGACTAACTGCCTCGTCATCAATTTCAAGAATGCGAAATCGGGCACCATTCCAACCGTGGGTCAGGCACGAGCCGTCTTGAACATTCTCCAAACCCACAATCCAGAACGACTGGGCAGGGCACTGATCCGAGAGACGCCCTGGTATGTGAATGCTTTCTTCAAACTGATCAGTTCATTCATCGATCCTGTTACACGAGAAAAGATGAAGTTCAACGAGAGCATGACCGATTACATCCCCAAAACACAGCTGTGGGACGAGCATGGTGGGGACGTCAACTTTGAGTACGACCATACCGTCTATTGGCCTGCGTTCGGCGACGCGTGCAAAACCAGGCGCGACGCATACCGAAAGCGTTGGGAGGAAGGTGGAAAGCGGATAGGAGAGCATGAAGACTACCTGCGTGGTGGTTACACCCTCAGCTTGCAGCAGAAGCAGGAGAACGCCGCCAAGGACAACGCAGCACCTACGGCCTCCGCGAACGCCGTAACACCTGCTGAGAGGACGGCAGAACAAGCTGCTGCGGGAATCGCGGATCTAAAAGTTTGATAATGAGCATTTCCCGGCGTTCGGTACGAATCACATTGAGCGACATTGCGATGATCTGCGTCTTGAACCAAGAAAGAGACGCTTTGATACGCGTGAGCAATCAGGCGTTGGGCGCATGTCCGCATCGGGCATATACGGCATTTGTATCATTCGGAGACGGGAGTTAGATGATGAGCCCCGGAGTCATGGTAACAGTCCCAGGCCCAATGATAAGAACAGAGCGCGCACAGTGCGTTACTTCAGTACCTGTGTTGCGGTTTCCATGTTCATGCAGGTGAGGCTTACGATTTGCGTGAAATGACTGCCTATCTCAGCAGTCACATTTCACAAGCAGCCTAGGGATGTCAATGGAGCATGTCGCGGTTGTTTAGCTAACAACATGCGCCTATGTACCTGCTTAAACGCACTGCAACCGCCGTCTCGAGAGCTCGCAGAATACTGCGCATACACTCATGAAATATGTGGAACTTAAATCCATTGGAGACGGATCGCAGCAGTCTAACAGACGCGCACCATGGCACAAGTGAAATGCGCAGCAACTGCCGCAATGGACGACCTGCTCAAAGACATTCAAGCAAACACTCACGCGGGATATGTTCACAAGATCTGGCTCCATTTCCTCCACCTCTGAAACACACCGAAGGATTGTGCAGAACAGTTTGAGCTACATCCTCAAACAGCCTTTTTCGCTAATCATATCTGCAACTACTGCGAGATCATGTTAAGCATCGATTCAACCGTGCAAATGACCAGACATACCGAAAGTACGTTCTCACTCCTCTCCTTAGAGTGGGATCGGGATGCGCCAGAGCTTGGTGCGTGGTATGGATTCTGAGCGGGTGGCATGGAAGCAGAGGTTTGGGGGCTGTGGGCTGTACGGGCCCATTTTTACGCAATGGTGTGCCAATGTTGCCGCTTCCCGAGCGTGGGATGTCTGCGTATCGTGTGAGTCAAAGTATGCGCATAGTGAGGTTAGGCGAGCTGTGAATCGAGGAGAACAGAGGAGGTTGGGTTGCTCTGAAGCTGTGTGAACTCTGGTTGCATGCTCAGCATCTCCTCGTGGGTACGCCAACAGAGGCATTGATCTTGCATGCTGGACAGTCCATCATATCGCCAGTCCTAGAGCTCGACAGACTCATGCCCCGTTTCCACCTGGTCGCTTTGCGAAACGAAGTGCAGAACACTCCAGCTACACGGCCGGGAGTAGCGAGTTGACAGAGGAGCAGTGCCTTCCAAAGTTCAGATACGCCACAGCATGACCAACGAGACACTCTCGAGTCGGCTACGATGATACGCTTCGCAAGCGAAGAGGCATGCCCATTCTCTGAATTAACGAGACAGTCAGCAAATCCTTACACCGCACACTCTCACGCCCTCGTCTGCAACTACCGCGTCTCGATTGAAGTAGGTCTTCATCATGTCTTTGACAAAACTTTTGTCGGCGTCACTCCAGCTGTCAAGCCCCATGCTTCGCATATAGTCGCTGCCAACTTCAATTTGGTCTTCTTGGATACCTTCTTCTGTGTCGTCATCCGCCTCCTCCACAATACTTGTAAGTGGTCGCAAAATGCCTTCAGTGACTCGTTGGAAGTATGCCACTAGCATTGTAGCTGCCGCCCGCGAGTACTCAGATTCTTTGTCTTCCTGCGTTCTCTCGCCGGCTGGCCCGGGAAATAAGCAGGCGACATCTGGCATGTCGAAAAGCAGCTCTTCATCGGCTTTGGCTTCGTCGTTCTCCCATACGCTTGCCTCCCCAGCTGAGGCCCACCACAGTAATCCACGATAGGCCATTGCCTGCCACGACGAGACTTCCACTGCCTCACCCTCGTCGCGATTCTGTATCCCCTTGTCGTAGAAGTCTTCTCCAAAACTACTCGTGCCTCTGCGCTCCAGAAGCGGCCGGCGATCGGGCTCATTCGTGGAAGCTTCCTCAGCGTACTTCGTCACCGTCTGCCGACGTAGTCTCCTCAGTTCTCTTCGTAGCAGAGTCCATCTTCTTAGATCTCTTTGTGAGGCTTTGACTATCCTGCCTTCGGAAGTGCGCAGTTCTGGCCACGTTCTCCCCGGACCATTCTGGGAAGGAAGCTCGATCAAGAGATCGTATAGGTTCTTCTTTTCGCCCAGAATGTCATCTGTGGTTGTCGCAATCCAGCCGCCCGAATCTGCAGGGCGGGAAGTCAGCGAAGCCAGATCATGTATGCCTATACTGAACAGCGGCGAGCTGCGCAAAATTGGCTCTGCCTCTGCAGGGATGCTTTCTGATAGACTCCTGGGTATACTGGAAAGCACCGAAGCTATATATACGGCGTTGGCGTTCCGCTGCACAGATGGGCTACCAAGGAAGAGTATGCGCTTCCTACTCAAAGCGGCGCGATGGATGGGAAATAAGAGAGGGCCAAAAGTCTCAAGGACACTGGGCACCGACAGCGCTGGATGGTCACGAGGCCATACACCATCGACATTGAAGCCTGCCAGCGTGGCCTCTGAGCCAGCCCTCTTCCTTTTCTGGCTTCCAACCGGACTTGACGGGCCAGGTCCGGCAGATTGTCTCCTGGTATCGCCATCTGATCTATGCTTGTTCCAGAACAACTCCAAGGACCGTGTATCAGAGCTGTTCCGGACTATCTCTTTGGCAAGACTTCGCAGCTCCTCAGCATGCACCCAGCCTCGCCCTAGCATGCCATATCCCAGGGGAACCAAAACGCCTACCGCCACAAAGTTGGCATTTCGATGTCGCTCGTCTGCTTCGCCCTGGACAAACAGGCTCACGCCGGCATGCGCACCATGTATGAAGTATACGAGATCCTCTTTCACGACGTGCAGTCCTGATGGTAGGCTTTTATACTCGACGCCGTCCAGTTCAATGTCGGGAAGGCTACGGTTCCAGGCGATCGTATAGCTGCGCCGAGGTCAGCATTGCTACATCATCTGCATAGACAGGCCTACGCACCCCACCTTTTGATCGAACACTACGACAAATAGGGCCGCAACGGGCGGGATATGCTGTCGTTGCGGCTGTTGGCGTTGCTGTTCCATAGTGCCTTGCAGTGCACAGTACGGCTGTTGTGATACTCGGGGCAATGCTGTCCTATGCCGGCAAGTGAAGGCAATGGCTCTTTCAGGGGCCGGCGTCTCGGAAGGTAAGTTTGCCAATCATTGTCAGCCTCGGTCCAAGTGCCCCGTTTGGTCTCGCCGCTAACAGCACGTCTCTACTGTATACCGTACCATCACCCTCCTCACAGCTGTCTACTGCATTCTAGGCGGATTACATCGCGATGGTGGATGCGTTCTCCTCGCATTGACGATATTGTTCAGTAGGACAACCTTTTGCGTTGTCTATCAGCTGATCATCTCTGACCGAACGAGTGGGCAGGTCCCCTGGCCTGCACAAAAAGCATGAACCCTTCAGATAACGGGAAAGGAAAACAGAGCATTGTTATCCGAGAGTTCCCACTGAACACGTGGGTCCAACGATAAATATGTTAGAGCTGAAGCAATCTGGCTGTGTGAGGAAAATTACAATTAGCCTCGGCGTACATTCAAGACCATGTAGGAAGCACAATTACCGCAGGATTCAACTTATGCCCCGTGAGAGCCTCCTTTGTACCGTGGCTCTGCACGAGAAACGTCTGTCTATATGATACTGCAGACATGGAGTTGGAGCGTGCAGTGTATGCCTGGCCGGCTGTTTCATCTGCCCGATCTCATGAACTGGAGATACCCTACCACATCCCGGCATAGCATGCTGGCACATGCTTGAAGATTCTCCGCGAACACTCTTCCGCGGCTGCTGGTCCCTGGAAAGAGCTCCAGCTAGACCAATACACGAGCTCGAAATCTTCAGCCCAACAGCGTGGCATTCGGGGAACGTCTTAGGCTTTCCATACTTCCCAGATAATGATGTTTGAAGCACGCGGCACCAACAACACCGCGCTCTCGATTCCCGTCTGGCTGCAGATTTCGTTGATCGATGAGCCCAACTGAAAGCATGGGCATATGCTTTTGCTCCGTTCAGCCAGCCGTGCGCATGTTGAACGTGTCTGGAGTGTGGTTGGTGGAAGCTTGCAAGAGTTCTTCCTATCTCATGGATCGTTCGCGTGATTCCGAAATCTTGTGCACAAGTCAAGTCCGTCGCATCCTTCGCAGGGTCTGTCGACCACGGCCACCAGATGACGGCTGGAGTTAATTGGGAGCTCGGGACAACATTAATTGTACCTAGGGTCATAAGGAAACATCGATCAAGAATCTCTGGGGGCTGCTTGTACAGGCTGCCATGACTTGACAGTAGGCGCTCGCCGGTCGTCTGGCTGTGTTCATGAAACACCACTTATGGGTCACGACGACGGAGATCTCCCATTGCAATGCGACCCACCATTGTTCGGGCAGCCTACTGCTTCGCGACTGTCGCTCTCAGCAATGCAGACAAGGCCATGGAGATAGGCCCAGCCATGGAGCTCTTCGCGCAGCTGCCGCAATGTGCGCGCACTTGCATCAACTCTCAGATCTTGACAGCTTCAAATTGCACATTGCTTGACCTGCAGTGCAGCTGTGACAGCAAATCAGTCAAGAAAGAGTCTCAGAGATGTGTCCTGGACAATTGCACAGCCCGCGAAGCACTGTTCACGAAGAATACTACACAGACGATATGTGGTCGACCCATACGGGACAGGTCAGACACGGTGCGGTTCTCCTCGGCAATTTACATGACCGTCGCAGCTATGTCCTACATCCTGCGGATAGCGTCGAAAATTCACGTCCAGTGGCCATGGAATGGGCCTTTTCGATGTATCACACAGCTGTGGCAGGTCTTCCACTCGTGAATACCAAGAGGTCTGAGCTAACACCATCTACTTTTAGGTGGGACGACGTGGCCATGACAGTGACTGTGCTGTTCGCTTTGGCTCAGAGCTCTCTAGGGCGCCCGATTTCATCGCCAGGACTCGGAATGGATGTCTGGACATTGACGCCGCCCCAGATCACCAAGTTCGCGAAGATATTCTATTACGGAGAACTGCTGTACATCACAGGCCTGTCAATGGTGAAGAATTCCATGCTGCTGGGGTATCTCAGGTTCTTTGCATCTCCCAGATTCCGGAAGATGGTCTGGGTGGTCATCGGCTTCAATGTCTTCTTCATGCTTCTTTACAACTCCCTGGCCGCTTTCCAATGTATACCCGTGTCATACACCTGGAAGGAATGGGACAAAGGGCAGCCACACGTGGGCTATTGCTGGCTCGATCGACAGGCAGCTGCATGGACAGCCTCCGGTTTCAACATTGTGTTCGATCTCGTGGTGCTTGGTAAGAGAACTATGTCCCTGCTTAAAGATTGTTGCTGACCTTCGGACCCGCGATGCGCTAGGCATGCCAATGCCACTCGTGTGGAAGATGGAACTGAACCAACGCAAGAAGATTCTCGTCATGATCATGTTCGGCGCAGGTGTTTGGGTCACGCTGGTCAGCATCTTGCGTCTCCGAGTCATGATCTACTATGGGAACACGCTCAACCCAACCTGGGACTATGACTGGATAGCACGCTGGTCCACAATTGAGGTCGACTTCTGGGTGCTAGCAGCATGCATGCCTGGTATTCGGAACTTTATCAAACGGTGGATGCCTGAAGCTGTCGGCGAGAGCACAAAAGGAGGAGTAGAGTCCATACAGCCAGGACTTTTCCAGCCGCAGCACAGAAGCTCTCGACGCAGCGACGCGAGCTTCGTCGATGACTACATCCAGAACCTGGAATACTTTCGCATTCCGGAGCTCAGTAATGCGGCTGCAGCTAGAAATATGCGCATGGGGATGCTATGGAGCAGAGCCAGTGTTGACCTTGATCAGCTGGAGATTGCTGGATGGAACGTGGTTCATCGAAACTCCGGATGTGCCAACGCCATGCAGCCACTGGACGCAATTTTGAATATGACACCGCCGCTCGATGACCCGAATGCCGTCGCAGTATTTGGCAATGCCACGGAACCTCTGCCACCGCCCCCGGCAGAAGAAGAGAAAAGGAAAGGCATTTTGGACAAGGTCATGTTCTGGCGGCGGAGAAGAAGTGGCTCCACTGGAGGTTCCCGGACGTCAAGCAAGAGCAGACCAAGTGTCAAGAAGAACACGACAATGTTGAGCTCGACCACGACGACATGTGACATCCCTCTTGGCTCTGTCGGTGTTCCAGGTGTGACGGGAGTCAATTCGACGGTGAAGTCCATTGAGACGGTGACGACCCAGTCGGAATTGATGAAATGCGATACTGTTTCAGAGCACAGGAAAGAATTTCAAGCGTCGTGACCTAGCGATGTCTCATGAATGATGACAGTAATGGTTGCTGCTAATGCTGACTCGACGTCTGCAAGTACAGCCCGGCTGCTACGGACCCATGCATATGGTCTAAGACTTTCATTGTATTACTTATGATCATGTAACTTATACGGTCACCCAAGATACCCTAACAATGATATGATGATGACGATTACAACGCGACTCCTGCATTCCATAGGAGCGTCGATCCTCGAGAGATACTCTGACAAGGCTACACTGAAATGACTGTGTTTGTGCTGTGGTATTGAACCTCACCCATTACAGTCTTACGGACTGGCATCCTTGGGAAGCTTGAGCGACTACACTAGTACGTTAGCCATTTGACCTACAGAAGCAAGCCACTGAGACGGAGCGCCGAATTGCGCACTTGTCCGTCTGTGAGGGCCGGCCATTATGAACTGGAGTAGATAAGGTGGTTGGGCACCTGGAATTGTTTATGGCGGACAACAGAAGACTGCCTGGAAGCAGGTTCATGAGGGGGTGCATTTTATGTAACAGCCACTCGGTAGTCGACGAGCTAGAAGAGCGGATCTGCAGGACGGATCAGCAAGATCATACCTACGAAAAGCGATTGCTCAGGACCTTGCCACCATACTGGCCAGAAGCAGACACCAGACGGGTAAGAGCATGGGCACATGAGGGATCTTGCCTCACAGACTGTTGATGATATCGTTTACTGCGTGTCCCTGAAGGTGACAATGATACGTTGAAAACCACAGCCTTGCTTGTCAACATGACATTACAGCTGTTCGAAGCTATTGGAATCGGATGGGCCACAAGCTTGGCTGCCTTGCTGTGTGTGCGTCACTTGATCTGGCCGTTCAGATGATATACGGTTTCCGAGTGCCGTTGGAGAACGAAGTTTGGAAAGTCGATCTCAATACGAAGCTCCGCCCTAATGAGGCCAAGGTTTTCTTCCGCTTAGCGTAGAACTGTCTCGAACTGCGCAGGTATGTGAGCCATCAAACCTGGGCTTGAATTTCCATCTCAAAGGGCAATATCTCAATACCTGAGTGACATCAGGTCTGCCGCAGGAATTCGACGCCATGGTGTAAGTGCTACATTTGTCTCTGTTCGACTGGTACTGCAAGAAGAACTCGTCCAAAGTGACGTTGATCCCTCGTCTAAGCATATCCAAACAATGTAGCCGATAGAAGAACACACCGAATTATGTGGGTTGTCCGGAAGTGTTGAATATCGTCTCCTTAAAAGTCCGTTTTTCTGCTTGTGTTAAGGCACAACACACGTATTGTTGATGTCCTCCCACGTACATGCATGTCAAAGACACTTTCTGATTCATCAACCCTGAATATGGAGCTTGCTATCATGACCGTCCAAGGACAGTTCAGTCGTGGCTTCTGCTGCACATGCTTCGGTACCCTGCCTGGGACTTCGCTTCCATGCTATCCACTGCCCTTACACGCTCTGATACCACGATGGACGAATATCGTGAGACCATCCCACTCATCCTCGCGATTCGCTTGGTCCCAACGCAATCGACCACGTCCCACAACTCTTCCATGTCTTTCCCCCAGCACGATTCCAGTTCTGCGTACTCCTTTTTTTCTTACCCGGCGCTTCGCTCGTGAAACCACTGCTATTGAGGCGATGTTGCCCGATACAAGCAAGCGAAGGGGACAGAATTCAAGCGCAGTCCACCACGTGTATGAACACTGTGGATTATGCTACGACAACTGAGCTGGTAGCCACTCCTCGAACAACTTCTCCACAGCTTCCAGATCCATCTTTTGGCCCTCCCTGTACTTCTCTTCTTCAAACTCGCTAGCCAAAGACAGTCTTCCTGTCAGCCATGCCTGGTCTTGCGCATCGATAATGACGGTGTGTTGATTCAAGTAAGCCCAGTCGGGCCGGCCTCCTTGGAACACGCCTCGGTTGTGCAGGTCCTGGATTACAGTCGCCACCTGAGCCTTCCATTTGGCTTTCGCTTCAAGAAAATTGGACTTATCCGCTTCTTCTATACCTTTACAAAGGTCTGCTAAAGTACGGCCTTTGGAGATCCACGGCAGTAAGATCCCTGCGATTCCTCTCCTTCCGTCCTCAATGCTTGCAGCACTTGTTGGGTCCTCAGCATTGACGCAATCACAAGTCACCAGTCCTCGAAACGTCAGAACACCTTCTGGAGGCTCCGTACCCCCTGCCAACATGTGCTCATAAACGGTGAGGTGGGCCACGATAGCATCGAGCGAAGGATTCGTCATGATCTGCTCTGGCATTGATCTTGCACTCTGCTCACAGGCTTTGAAGTAGTATACTGCACCGTCAAGTGCTCTTACTTTGCTTGGATCTGCTCGCCAATCCTTCTCCTTGTCAAGCACTACAAGATCGCTGCTTCGAAAGTGCGGCAGGTCGTCTGAGGGGAGGTGCCAACTCTCGATGGGCGCGAAATGGAATGCGGCTGTCATCTTCGGTCCATACTCCACCACGGCCTCGATGGCGTCTTGTCCAGGGACTGCTTTTAGCTTGTATCGGTAGGCTGGACAATGCAAGTAATCATTAATGTTGGTCCAATAATCTCTCTCTGGCGCCAACTCTTGGAGCGACGCCATGGACGTGGACATGATCAAATCGCAAAGAGAATCCCATCGCTGGGTCCAACGTTGGTCCAAGTTACGCTCTTTCCTCTCGTTCCGTTCAGCTATCAAAGGCCTCCATTCTTCGTAAAAGCTCGTCCCTTTCACGTCTTCACCTTTAACATCGATGATGAATCGAGCACCGCATCGCCAAAACCAAATCCAGCACACCTCTTTGTCCTCACTTCGCATTCCATAGCGGACGATATGAGGAATATTGTCGAAGTAACGGATGGTAGACATGACGACTGTATTGTGACTTCTAAAGGTCGAACTGGTGAAGTGGCTGTGACTGCGTCAAAGTACTTATGTATATCTTGGCGCTCTACAGGCACCAGCATTCGACTCTCCACACATGGTGTCGATCATTCTAACCTTTTGTACCTTATATGGTGCTGTAACGCAATGTAGAAAATTTGCAGAATTGTGTTTGATGCCGTTTCACTCGGTCGCGTTTTCGCTCCCACACACTGCCACCTCAGATTCCAGACTCCCCCTTGCACCAAGTGACACCCTCAATTGCTCCGTTCTGTCGTCACCAAAATCCGACCTTTGGATCAAGATTGACAAAGAAACGTATATAAAATTCCTATAGACCTGGATGGAGCTTGAATACGCCAAGATCGTCACAGAGGTGGATGTGCAAATTCTCCATGAAGCTTGAGGTAGATCGAAAACGGGAAAGAAAAGGCCTCGAGCTGCTAACAAGCGAGCAAAACGAAGTACATCTGCCTACGATTGTCCGGAATCGGTGCTGCTGCGCTCGGCGAAGGAACGTGGGTAATTGGACAATTGGTTCATTGAGTTGGTTCTCGGGGTGGCTTCAGCCTTTCATGCTCAATCGCGTTGATCTCCTTCCAACGGCGTCCAGAGTGGTCAGCGTCTGCAGTACCCTTAAACAATGTCAATTCGGCCTGGTGGTGACTTTACGGAAGAGGGCCGAGAGAAAAGTTCTTAAACACCTATCTACAGAGCTGATTGTATATGTGATGGTCCTGACGAGAAATTCGACCTGACCGTTACGTGTCTCGCATGTAAACCATCAAGCATTGTTGATAAAGGATCAAGGGCCCGTCATTCCTTGTTCATATTGGCAATTTCTGGCCCAGCAAACTCATCAGGGAATCGTATGCTCCTCTGCCACATCGCGCTGTTTGGTGTAGCACTGCCCGAGGCTGTCTCATGAGGTATTTCTGGAAAAGGCTTCATTCCATGCTCAGGGCTCTCAGATTCGGGAGACTCGCTATTCTTTGCGGTCTGTAACTTGGAATTCTCATCTTCCAAAGGGAATTTCTTGATTGCATGACTCATGACTCTGGCATTAATTGGCCGCGAGATTTCTGGTCGAGATCCCACGCCCCAGCCATTATCTCCTTCACGACCTGCTTGTTGCTCCTGGCTATGATTGGGATCGCCATACTCCTCAGCCTCATCTTCACGGCGCCGGAAGATTTTCTTGAAGCTGTTGAGGAGTCCGGCAGATCCAGCGGAATCCTGGGCGGCTCTGGCCTGCGGACTACGCTCGCTCATAGTTGTGCGTCTCCTTCGGAGTGATCGAGCTAGAGAGCGCTCACTCTCGGTATTCGGCGCACGATTAGGTGACGCCTGGCGCGATCGTGACCTACTCGTGGCGCGAGAGATTTGCTCAGACGAGATGGCCATGGAAATGGTTCTTGGCAGGTGGAATCCGAGCTTGCCGAGAGGAACAGACAGTCCATGGCAGACGATTGAGCAGATGCAAAGGAACCAGACAACCACATTGAGAACTTCCATCTCCTGCCCAGCATCCATGCGCTCATGCCCTTCGTACTCAATCTCGCGCAGGAATTCACGGGAGACGTAGAGATAGAAGATCGCGCTCACTCCAATGGGACCGAACCACCCGGTAAACGCAGCGTGGCGCCACTCTTCGATCTGGTGGATCTTCTTGTGGGCGATGAGTATGAAGGGAAGCCGACGCAGAAGTAGGACGAGAATGCCCAACGGAATGAGGCGATAAATTGGAATCACATCATTGTGAACGAAGCTCCGCCACGGGCAAACAGCGCCGAACCACATGAAGACGGACACGTTGAGCAGCATGTCAATCGTTGGCTGAAGCGAGTCGTCCATGGTTTCCAGTCTGAACCAATCGTCCCAGGTAAAGACGTTACCAGCGATGAAGCACGCGAGCACGTCGTCAGAGCCCACCAAGCCAACAGTGCCTACGATGAAAAGCTAAGCACAATGTCAGCCAGAGACTGCGAAGATACAAGGTTTCAGCTTACCGCCAATGTGATTGCAAAGACCAGGAAAGACTCTCGATCCACATATCGCCGCTCTTCCGCCCAGTGCAGAAGCTCCTTGGCAAGCCATCCAACGACAGCACCGTATGCCACAGACATGATGATGACATATGCCCAGGTATCATAGAACCAGAGAGCGAAGGCGCGGCCGACACCGCCGTGTTGCCCGAGGCCACCCATTCCGCAATATTTAAGTAGATAGAGACCGAGGAAAAGAAAGGGATATCCCAAGCCATCGTTTGCTCCAGATTCTGCAATGATGATCTTCTGGAGCTTGGGTGGGATATTCTTGTCTGCGAACTTGCCCTTTACAATGCTGTTCGACAGTACTGGATCCGTAGGGGTTACACACGCTCCGACAGCAATAGCCATAACGAAGTCAATGTTGGGTACAAGGGCCCATACCAGTAGTGAAGTGGAGAGCCACATGCATACCATGCCTGGTCCAAGCATGATGGACAGACTCTTCCTCTCAGTCCATAGATATTTGCTTGGCAGCTGTACTCCAGCTAGCACCAGCTGTACTCCAAGCACCAGGCGTGTGAAGTAGAGGGTGATAGTCTCTAGATCTATCTCACTGCCGTTGGCATAGTCCAGTGGCCGTATGAAATTGGCTGCATCAGGACTGAAGATCACACCGAAGAGTGTGGAGATGAGGGCTTCGGAGAGGTAGAACTTCTCCTTCAGCAGATATGATACCAAGCCAAAGATGGTAATGAAGCCTCCCAAAGTCGCACAAACGATGTTGAAATTAACCAAGGACAACGTAGGCATGATGGGCAGTTTGCACAGGCTTGGCTTGGCTGTGTGGTGTCGGTCTATTGTTCGAATTCACCAGGCTTCAGCGATATCACCAGCCTGGCGCGCTGTGTTATCGCACTCTCTTTCTGCCAACCGCGTGGGCGTTATGCGGAGTCGTCCCTGGAAGGGTGAAAGCAAATGTTATTGTGGTGACATTGGAGGAGGTGGACGAAGGGGTTGCTGCTGCGCGGGTAGCCACTGTAAAGGCTGCAAGTGGGACGACGAGTCTTCCGAAGGTATTGTAGACTCCAGGCAACGGGGTTTGGCGTCGAGGGTGAGAGCGTGAGGGAGTAGAGTTTGTGCAGAGAAGGTGCCCGTTAAGTGGGAAGCCATCGTCACTTGCTGCTCTTGTACCGAAGTCACTTGCCAAGACAGGCCACTCCGCTATCTAGAGGTAGCCTCTACCTTAGCCTTGGCCCTAGATACCGCCGCTATGCCGAAGGCAACTTCTGTCCTCCCGCTATGCTTTGTCGATGGAGCGAGTTCGCACCACTGCTGTCCAATACTGCAGTCGTACTCGTGGACGCTTGTCGAACTTCGCCCAGCCAGTGAACTCCGTTCGAGGGCCATGTCAGCGGTAGTTGCAGCTGCAAGTGAGGCTCGAACGAGAAATCAGCGAACGACCCCAGGGCTTCGCGAGAATTGAATGGCGTTTGTTCTTACAAGGACGCACTCCTCGGGCGAATATAAGCGTTCTATAGGTGTCACGATCACTTCTTCGGCGACAGAATTGCTACAACAGACCTATTGAGCGAATGGCTTACCCAGCCAGCAGTGGATGGGACGGGACCCAACTCACTTTCTTGCTGTTTGCAGCTCACAGGGCAACATGAAGTGACCTTGAGCTGTCACATGTCGATGTGTTGCTTAACTATACAGAGAGACTCTTATCTGATTCTTGATTCCTCGACAAAACAACCCCACAAAGAGACACCGTCTACACACTTCATCCGAAATAAGACTTGGTCACATTGACCAGACCTCTCTGCCTAATCTGCATTGATAGTCTGCATTTATCATACAAACTGACTACGAACCCGCATTCTTCGCAGGCTATTTGTGAGTTGAAGCCAGCGTGTACGCATCCTGAATGACCACTGATATTTTGACAATCCAGCCTGTCGTTCGTACCTCGCTGAAGCTGTAGTTTGGCCGCGAATACTGCCCCCAAGATGTCGCGGCGCTCGTCCACGGATATTGATACGGACGAACAGTCGCGTGCCTTCAAACGACCAAGGGCGCCTCAACCCCAGGGCGACGCTCATCAGTTCTCTACCAACACGTGGTCATCTCAGGGCTCTACAACATCTCCACCGCCTTCCTCAAGATCTGGCAGCGTGTTCAGCTCTCGGCCTGGCACACCAATTGGACGCAGATTTGGTGACTTCCCATTCAGCCGCCGGCGAACCACTCCATTGCCTAATGCAACGCCACCAAGCTTACACAGCCCGAGGAACTTTCAGGTCCTCCAAAACACCGAAAACTCAGTCATCTCGCTTGAGGAAGATGACGACTTCGTGTCTTTGGATGAAGAGCCACCGCAACAAGTAGTCTCCCCAGACGGACATGTGTACCTCCTCAGCACAGCAAATAGCGTCAAACAGGAGGAGGAGGAGGAGGAGGAGGAGGAGCATGATGATGATTTCGAGTCCGTTGCGCCCCAGACGCCTCAAGACACACCAGCAGAAACCTTTGTCAATCTAACAGAAGCACAAAAGAACGTGGTTGACGCCATTCTGTCTGGCAAAAACTGCTTTTATACTGGGTCTGCTGGCTGCGGTAAATCAACCGTGCTCAAAGCTGCGCGCACCAAGCTGTGTAAGTTAGGCAAACGGGTGCGAGTTGTTGCACCAACGGGCAGAGCAGCTCACGACATCGAGGGGACGACTGTGTTCAGCTTTGCGGGCTGGGACCACAACAGTTTCAAGAAAGGAATTAGCGAGCATGCCAGGGCAGCTACCAGAAAGGTGGTGAAGGAGCGCATGCGCCTGACGGACGTCCTTATCATGGATGAAATCTCTATGATTGATGGTCCTCAGCTGGAGCGCCTAGACTGCATGATGAAAGCCGCCGGAGAGAACAACGAACCGTTCGGAGGCGTCCAAATCATCGCGACGGGGGATTTTTGCCAACTTCCACCCATCAAAGCCTCCAAACACTGCTTGAAATGCGGTAGAGAGATGGACAACATCAAAAGCGATCCCGAATACAAATGCCCAAAGCACGGCAGTTTCTTCGACCACGACAAATGGGCTTTCCGCTCACCTGTGTGGGAGGCGGCCAATTTCGAGTACATCTACCTGCACGACATTCACCGCCAGAACGACGAACACTTCAAGGGTATACTACGGAAATTCCGACTGGGAGGCATTCTGACACAGGAAGAGCGAAACCTGCTGCTGTACCACGATCATGAAGTGGATGGCGCCGTACAGATCTACCCGACATGGAGCCAGGTTGATGCTATCAATAATGCGCATTTTGCCAAGCTCCGGACAAAGGTCAGTAACTTTCGTGCGACTGAATACTGGTGTCCAAATCATGAACACGCGCATCTACTCCGCAAAGGCGAGCGAATGTCAGATGGATCACTTTACGGCCTACGCGACCACCACTACAAGGCGTTCCTCGAGCTCAGGAAGAAAATGCGCGTCATGCTCATGGTCAATCTCGATGTCAGCAAAGGCCTAGTGAATGGCAGCCAGGGCGAGATCATCGGATTCAGGAAGCACACACAAGCAAGATTACCACGCTCGAGACGGGGTGCCACCGCTCCATCATCTCTAGACTGGGACGACACGTCAGAGAAGGTTGCCACAGGAGTACCATCGGTTGGGGGCAAATACGATGCTCTTCAATATGCTCAAATCAGGGAATTTGTCGACGACTATGAAAACCGCGACAAGGTCTGGCCAGTGGTGCGCTTCTCCAATGGCCGAGAAGAAACGATATATGCACACTGCAGTGTGACCGAGCTGGGCGACGAAGAACCATACACAGTGATAGCCAGGACTCAGATCCCACTTGCTGCTGCATGGGCTATTACCATACACAAAGCTCAAGGTATGACCATGGACAAGGTCATCGTCGACCTCAAGCATGCTTTCGAACAAGGACAAGAGTATGTGGCGCTATCTCGGGCAACCAAGCTCAGTGGTCTCAGGGTGCTCAACCTCGGACAACACGCTGGACGGGGATGTAATCAGCAGGTGAAGGACTTCTACAGGGAGCTTTTCGGTATCGAATGAGATCACAGTAGCCCAGCGACGTCTGACAATGCAGGCATGAGAGCAGTACTCAGGCTTGAGTAGCTCGAAGAAGTCTGGCGAGATGTATTGCTCATATATCCAATTGCCATGTTGTCTAACAAGATAATTTGGTCTTTGAGGCTGATCACATCACAAGCAATCAACGAGGAACTGGCAACTGCATTTGCTCGTTGCCATATATCACGGAATCGGCGACACATATATATGCACTGATATACTGTTAAAGCACGTCCTTAAAACAGTATTTACCTGCCGGCATCGCTGGCCCCCTTGCCTAACTCTCTCACCTGTTCTTCGAGCTTGCGTCGGCACTCCGTCTCCGCAATCGCGCTTCTTTACCCCCCTCTTCCTTTCCAAACTCACTCCCTTCCACGCCTCGCGACCCCGCGATATATTTTACCGAAGTAGCTACTAAAATGCTCTAGCAAGGTACAAGATCCAAGCAGCAGTAGCCATATAACACAAGAGCAATCGATCCGAATATGAGCGAACACTTTCTTCGACCGACCCGCTCACTCAAAGGCCGAGTCGCCATCGTCACCGGCGCAGGTGCAGCGGGCGATGGCATTGGAAACGGACGTGCAGCAGCCATCTTACTCGCCGAAGCCGGCGCCTCGGTCGTTTGTGTTGACATACAACTCTCACTGGCCGAGAACACCGTCCGAATGATTGAAAAGGATGGTCTGGGCGCTGGGATTGCCGTTCAAGGCAATGTCGCGGTCGAAAGTGATTGCAAGAAAATCGTCGAAACCGCAACCTCGACGTACGGAAGATTGGACATTCTGGTCAATGGCGTGGGCATTGGTGGCGCCAGTGGAACGGCAGTCGAGGTCGACATGGTCGCTTGGGCGAAGGGAATGGAAGTCAATGTCGCAAGTATGGTCATGATGAGTAAGTATTCGATTCCTGTAATGAGGAAGAACGAGGGACAATGGAGAGGGAGCATTGTCAACATTGCTAGCGTGGCTGGGATTCGAGGCGGGAATCCGCATCTACTCTATCCAACGAGCAAAGGTGCGATTGTGAATATGACGAAAGCGATGGCCACTCATCATGGAGAGGAGGGTGTAAGGGTCAATTGTGTCTGCCCTGGTATGGTCTACACTCCGATGATGTATGCTGGAGGTATGAGCGAGGAGGCGCGAGAGGTGAGGAAAAATAGGAGTGTTCTGAAGACAGAAGGCACAGCTTGGGATGTTGGCGCCGCAATACGGTTCCTGGCTGGTGATGAAGCAAGATGGTGAGAAACTCTCATTGCGTTGTCGAATATCTGCTGAGTGGTGTCTACAGGATGACTGGTGTTATCTTACCAGTCGATGCTGGAGCGACGAGCGTGACTGCAGGTTCCGACATTCCCAAGGAGGCGAGCATTAATCCTGGCCCGTAAGACGCACTGAAATAACCGACAGCTTAAGCTCACTGGGTTGAGCTGGGACCAGTCCTCCGTCATAGAAGATAAAGCTTCCACAAGTTGAAAAGCAAGACAATGGCATAGCGTACTTGCCATGAGTGCTCTGGGGAAGCGCCTTTCGATAAGCTATTTGTCGCCGAGCCGATGAACAGCATCAAGCTATCTGTAGGATCATAAATGCCTTCATTCATGGTTGCGAGCCGTCCAGCAGATCTACCAGCCTACCATACTCCCAACTCCAAGAAACAACATCCAATCTCGTATCCGTGGGTATCATGAACTGGCCTGCTGCGCTGCTGAATGGTCAATGTTTCCTATGAATGGCAAAGCTCAACAATTTTTATGTTTGTTCCAATTTTGATCATCTCTTCGCTTCTCCACTACAGCACAAATTGTTAGCAAGAAATTATTGATTAAATTGCAACACAGAATAGCTTACACTTGTGAATTCCACGCTGCAGAGCCGACAGAAATGACCATAGCACCAGACCAATGTTGATCGCGGCGTAAGCCGTGCCAAATGTGATCACTGTTCCACAAAGCTGTAATAGATTGAAAAGTGCCTTGACAAAGAAATTCGGGTCTGGACAAGATGTCAGCATGGTTCTAGGTGATCTTGTCGGGGTACTCACTGCTCCAGGTAGCTTCCAGGACTTCGCTTGAAACGTACAGAAAAGCCAGAGAAGACAGCGTACAAATTGCCAAAGTAGGGAGATTGGCCTTCAGGTTGGCCAGATCTAGATAAGCGACTAACACGCCCTGCTGCACGGCAGGTGCTGGTGCCTTGTCCTCTGCGTCCAGCTGCATATTGGAGCGGGATGTTCTTCGAGATTCCAGGAGACGTATCAACGGTTTTTGTTGTTCGATGTTGATCAGTACTCAAAATTCTGTGCGAAGCGAGGATCGAGAAGTTTGGAGCGGCCACTACACTTATACCTTTCCCGACTCCGAGTCAAGTATGGTTATGGGGAGTATCGACCACCGACGCCTCGATACCATCCTCAGCAAGCCTCAGCAAGCCTCAGCTCGCTAGACGCGGAAGAATCGATCGTGTAGCCCCCTTCCGTCGCGCATGGAAGCGCTGACACCGTGTCAACGGCAGCCACAAGCGTGGACAAGATTCTAGTGTATACGCCAGAACCTCCCACATGGCGTGCGGCAGCTGGAGAGGGATGAGGGTTTCAGGACTTGGAGGTCGAATATGGCGAAAGCGCTATTTCCGGCGAGTATGGTGGCTTGGAGGTTCGGTGCGTGGTCCAGTAGAGCCACGTGGAGACGTCCGTGCTTCGAACTTAACATGAATCTCTCAGACCTTTCGTTCGAGACTTCTGCTCTTCGCTCTGCTCTTCAACAAAGACCACTCTACTGACCCGGCGGACGTGCTATCGCGCGCGCAGATCCACGTGCAGAGGCACTACTTGACTTGATCTGGCAGCGTGCGGCATGCAGTGCAGCGTTGGTGAATTAACTTTATCCAAGTTATATCTACTAGCGATGGCTTGCAGAGAGGCGTGAGCTCCATCCGGAGTGGCCGCTGCCGGCCAAGGAGAGAGGATAGAGCAAAAGCATTGATACGTCTGCGCGATGCGCACCAAGGTTAACGAGTCCAATCGTGGTGTGGCATCCAATTTCTCTGCTTCGCCTTCAACAGCCAGCAGTGCAGCCGAGGAATGGCAGGCCTCGCGACGTTCAGGACGCGGAAGCTCTTGAACGATCTTTTCTTCTACTAGATCCGCTTCGTGGTCTTGATCGTAAAATGGGGCAAAGACGCAGCATCCGAGGCCATGTCGCTACTTTCGGGATATGGGTTTATTGGTGACATGCCTCATCCCTTCAACAAGAAGTTGAGTAGAAGTACAACTATCAGAAGATGTGGGCGACTGCCACCACTCTGTACGATCATCTCAATCGTGATTTAGCATGTCCTGGATTATGGGAGATGACGGTGCCAATTCGAATCCGAGCTCCTTCCCGATGCGTACGTGCCCTAGCGAATCTCCGACGCTGCTGACTGCTGAAGCCTATTGTCCATAGAGGACTGCATAGATGTAAGGCGTCCTCTAGCCACAGGGCAGCTCCTCTGTGTTCGGCACGTTGAAATATCGTCAAAGTTCAAGATGATTATGCGCTGTAGCACGCGGTCACAAGCAGAACAGTATCTATGCAGCAAATGGATTGGCATTATCCATTCTTTATCTTCCAATACCCGCAGTGACAGTGAAATTTTTCAAGCACTCTCCGCCACAAGGATACCCGTTGGACGCAATTGCGTTTTCCATCTCCAGCGCTGACTACGGAGTGCAGCAATATTCTCTCTGTTTCTGGACGTGACGAGCCTGAAGCGGCCAATCTGGTCAACTGGACTGGGAGTCCAGCTCGTCCCTAAAACACATAGTGATACAGATTCCAGTCTACCCAAGCACGCATCCTGGCTTTCCTTCGTCAAAGAAGTGTTCCAGGCCAAAAAATCACCAGGTTGATGATGTCCTCCGCACCATTCCTTGCAATCTCGAAGGCAGTAGTGAGCTGTCTGTGCGACGCCGTCCTCTCGAGTGATGACTTCTTTCACCAGCAAAAGGCATGGGGAATCGTTTCGCTGAAAGCCATTGCACCAATCAGGACTGGCAGAACCTGACCTGCCCAAATATCGCGAGCGGCTCGGACTAGCTTTTCCCGATAGAACCTGACTTCCTATGGTTCCTAAATACGAGCCAAACTCTGGACGACTCCCAATGAACATTTGCAACTAGCGATACCACCTGTATTGCAGCACCACATCGAACGGCCCGTTGCGTATCGCTCCACCTACCTGTTCAACGAGAACTACCACCCTTGCTATCTCCCTTGGTGGACCTCTACTCTTGGCCCTGTTGGCTTCAGCCTTGCCGGCGAGAAGAGGCATGACGCTTGTGGAAGGAGACGGGATCCTGACAGCGGCAACCCAGGAGGCGTGGTAGAGAAAAATGCCATTCGAGGTTGAGCCGGGCGTAAATCATAGTTAGATCCACAAGGGCCAATTCCGGAAAGGGTGTACTCAACTACGCTAATCATCAAGTCAGTGACCTTGAGTCTCAGGGTAAGAATGCTGGTCCCAGCAGCTTTTCCACCCTGGCTTCTAACCTTTTCCTTCAGGACATTTTTGGTTCGGTTGGACAAAGCGATGGGGCCACAGCGATGTCTTCAGATACAGTACTTGCCTAGAGCATGATCGCGCCTTGTCCCTAGCACACAAGAGGAAGGAGAACCTAGCCCCCTTATGGGTAGGCTAAGGTACACCGCAGGCTTAACTTCTGGCCCTGTGACTCCGGTTGCGCCATGTCAGCATTACAAGGGTGCGCGCATAGCTTGTGTCGATTGTGATGTAGCTATCTCACAAAAGAAAATCTTTCTGTGAGTGGATATCTTTGCTTGTAGAGTACAGGCTCCTCGCTCTTATGTACATTCGCTCCTATCTCTATCGCCCAAAGTCCACACCACACACGGCGTAAGTCGTATCTAGAACGGGTTGTCTTCTGGCGGGATTTCGGTCACGAAGTGCTTGCCGATGAATGGCAATTTGGAGAGGATGTCGTCCTTGACTTTCGGAACGGAATCGAGGAAGAAAATGGCTGCGACACCAGCAGTGAGGCCGAGAGCACCTGCTACGGAGCCGCTGCAGTCTGTCAGTTTGTGGCCAGTATGGTAAGAGGTGTGGAAAGGGTAGAGGACGTACAGATACATGGCCTTTCGGGCATCCACGCCATAGATGTGGAATGGCACCTTATACCTGCGCAGCGCGTCAGTACATTGTGTCATGACGCTGTATGTCGGTATCCTTCGATCTTACTGAGGCCCATAAGGCGACTTGTACGTGTCGTACTTGACGGGTTTGCGCCATGGGTGGGTTCCTGAAGCGCCGCTGTGATGCAATCAGCATTTGTCCGACGCCCGAACGCCCACACGGTGATGTGCATACCTTCTCCAGAGACCAGCACCTCCCTGCAGCGATGGAGTGGTGTTCCGTAATCTCAGCGTGGCCCTCATGTTGTGTGCTGTGGTGTGTCAATGGCGCGCAAGCGACAGCAGAGATCGGAGTCGGCAGTGATGAGTTGGAGTTGGATTGGGTTGAACTGCTCGTGCCAAGCAACCCGTAAGAGCTCCAGAACATCAACCACCACCGAACAGCCTCTCGACTCGGCCACTTCCCAGGCACGACTTCCTTAGTATCTACGCATACATCGCGTCCTGCCGACATACGAGATGTTGCAGGCTCGGAATTGGCGGCGAGGACATGGAAAATACGTCCAACAGCTCGAAAGTCACAGGTATGTGTGGCACCGGAGGCAGACGCAGCCGACCAGGGAGCGGCACTTGCGCCAACATGTGCGGACGGACACTGAACAGCGCGCGTAGTCGAGTATCATGACCCATCTGGAGTATTTCCCCTCGTCTCGCGCGACATCACGGCGCGTCTGCCTCTGCGCAACCTGAATTGGCAGTCACCGCCTCGGCCTTTGCGTCAGATCAAGTCGTTACACGTCGAGTTCGTGCCGGACAAGTACACCCAGGCCCACCTGCGCCCGCCTGTGTCGCAGCCCGAGTCCGATCAACTCCAGAATAGTATCGAAATCGTCAGGAGCGGTGGTATAAATGTCGCCAAGGAGCGCAGGCACCAAATTCCAGGCTTCAGGACGAGCCCCTACCTGAAGATCTACGTGCTCCGATGTGACGACAAAGAAGCCTACAAGGACAATGATCGCAGGAAGATCAGGGAGTGGATCAGAGAGAATGCTCAACCAGATGGCAAGAAGGACCACGATGCGTGTGAATGGTTAATACTCCATGTAGTCGTTCCAGATACCATCGCCGCGAGTGAGCCCAGATGGCGCGAAAGCAGCAAAGACCCCGATGACCTCAAAGAACGGAAGGCTGGCAATAAACTTATCGGCAAGAGCACGCGGACCGTATTCGACAGGCTGCGTGCAGATTTCAACGAGTCCTCCAAGTCAAGCATAGATCGGGTTGCCCAAGTTCGCGTACCGAAGAACGAGGCATCTGGAGATTTATTGCCAACTCCCGCGATCGCGCAAACGCTCGACGAGACTCCTCAAGAGCGTGAGAATGCCTGGAACGATTTGATCTCCAAGCTGAAAGCCCTTTTACTTGGGCCCTTCGACCGGCGCGTGCGTCAATACGAAGCCGACATCGCAGAGCAAGACTCTCGTCGCTCCTTGCCAGGCTGGAATTTCTGCACTTTCTTCATACAAAAAGAAGGCCTGGCCAAAGCTCTGGAAAGCATTGGCCTGGTCGAAGATGCCTTGGCCATTTATGATGAGCTTGCCCTGGGCTTGGAGAGCATGCTCAGAGATATGGCGGCAGGTCTGGCGCAGGGGACGGCAACCAGTTTTGCAACGTATACTGACGATATCAAGCATCGAATACTTGGTCCGAAAAGACCTCTTACTAACGGGACTCATGATGAAACGGGTGAAGATTATTCTGCTGCGGCAATCCTGTTCGATAAGGACTACCGTGAAAGCATCGTGAGGAGTAACATTTCTGTCTTCGATTTTTTGTGCTACATCTTCTTGCGACAGAAGGGCTTGGTTCTACGGATGGCGAACGCACAATCTGCTCGGGCGGCTTTGGGAGCTGCACGGGAAGGCGGCGAGGACCTGGTCCTCACTTCGGAACTTTGCTGGCGGGCTTCCAGCTTTCTTCACAATGCGGCAAGGGCACTGCGGGACGACCTAGTCCATAGCTTGCACAACGACGATGCTGAGGCGAAAATGCTCGAAATCGAAAGCCTTGTCGACTCATGGGTATGGACTGTTGCAGGCCAGGTACTCGCCGAGACAGCAGTGCCGGCATTACTCGATTTGACTAAATTCGGCCTGCAAGACCCGTCGCAGCTTCCAAATGGCATTCACAAACGTCCTGCGCTTTCAATGGGCTTAGGCGCAAACACCCATCCTCAGCGTACTTCGAGTTTATCTGGACCTAAAGGGGCCGCCGAGCTGATGCGCCCGCCCACCAGACATCACGCGTCAGATGATACTTCGGCTTCATTTCTGAAAACTGCACATGTTGACTCGCCGAAAGTGGGAGGGTTGCCAGGACAAGCAGAGCTGGCCACATATCGAGCCGAACTCATTGTGACGCGGCGCAAAGTGCTTGAACAGCTAGGTCGGAGACGTGGGTGGTATGCGGGCTGGGCATTTGCGAAGCACGCGAAACAGGATCAATTGGAGGTCGTAGATCTCGACGAGTCGACCGACCCACTGGTAGACACCGCCGAACAGCAGGCTTCTGTGTGCCAGGCTGTTGGGCCAAGTGTTCGAAAGGCGCTGAAGTCTGAAGCGCAATTCGAAGCTACCTATGAGAGCCTGACTGATCTGGCCATTAGACACTACCTCACTGCGACTCAGAGCAACTCCGCTGCAATGCTCCTCGGCGACCTTGCGATGCTCAAGTGCCAACAAGACGACTTTCTCAGTGCAGCAACGTACTTTGAACGGATCCTGTCCTCATACAGCGACGACAGTTGGGATCTAATGGAGCTTGAGACATTAAGCACGTATTCTTTCTGCTTGAAACGCCTCCTCCGTACAGAAGAATTTGTGCAGACGGTGCTTACACTGTTGGCAAAGGTCAGTGCCAAGCGACGGGAATGCAGGACACCACGCATGAATCTAGCCACGCATGATAAGGTTACCCATGAAGAGGTCGAGGTTGCTGGTATGTTTGCTGAAGCCGTGGCTGCCTCCGAAACACTCCAACAAGATGTCATACAGCCGCTGAAAAGCTTTTTCGGTGATGTGCTGCTGGAGCGCGAAGTCAGGCACCACGAGACATGCGATGCATTTGGTCTTGTGCTACACCTTCAGCATGTTCTAGACGACAGCGCGGATTTTGAAGAGGCCAAGGTGCGGCTTGTTGGCGTCGACGATCCATCGCAAGAGGTATGGCTTACCAACTCTGCTGTCTTAAAACTGGCGCCGGGGTCAAACCAAGTAGAGCTGCGAGCAAACACCGTGGCGTATGGTCCTTTCCTCATCGACACGATTGTCCTCCGGGCTAGCAAAATCCGATTTGTGGAAGAGGTAAAGTCGAAACCAGATCCCACACCGCTTGGCATATCTGTAATCGAGCCTACGACGACTATCAGGGACTCGTCAAGAGCTCCGCCATTCGTATTTCTGTATCCCAGGGAGCATGCTTTCGACGCCCAGATTAAAAGGTCGTCCAGTATTCACATCGACAAGCCGCGTCACTTTGACGTTGAAGTCAACGCCGGCCAGAATGAAATCGCTAGCATGACCGTGCGGATGAAGCCTACCATCGCTGGTCTTCGATTGCACCTCGCCGATGCTGCGGTGGATGGGACCGAGCTCAACGCCGAGGAGAACACGCCTGGCACTATCGTGTTGCGAGAATTACTTTCTGGGCAACGGGCGACGATTACCATTCCGTATACTACCGAGACTCCAGTCAAGGAGATTACGTTGCGACTAGAGATCAACTACGAGACGAAAGACGGTGGCTTTACCTTTCTTCAGTCCGGCAAGCTGCATAACGAGCTGCCCCTCGATGTCGACGTCAACGACATCTTCCAGTTGAACACGCTTTTCTCCAACTTCACGATCCGCACGACTAATGCAACGCCATTTGTCGTCTTGGATGCCCATCTTGATGCATCTCCCCTCTATTCGGTCGAAGGTCCGCCATCTTTGCCTTTGCCGCTGCCCGTCTTCTTCTCGCAGCCGATGAATCTAGTCTACAAGATCACTCGCGAGCTTACCTTAAACACGGAAATCATCAAGCGAGATGCCGCACTTGCACTTGGTGTACATTATCTGCCTCTTGATGAGTTGTGCATGAGCTGCTTGAGGCACACGTTTGTCAGCGACCTCCAGAAGAGCCATCTCTCCAGCACGCATCGGCTGCTGGCACCACTTCTGGTCGAGCGCACACGAAACGTGGTCAGCACAGCTGACCTCGAAATGGCCGCATTGATCGGAGAGGTGCGAGTGCCAGATTTTGAGACCGTCGGCTGGCATGAACTCCTTTCGACGTTACCCGCTCGCAGCCGTCAGCCACTAGAGGACTGGCTCAGGCAATGGCACTTGGACCATCCTTTGCTCTCTCTGGCGAATGCCGATGGCGCAGATTCCCAAGGGATCACCATCTCGGTGGACGTGCCCACTGTGGATATGGTATTCAGTACCACAATTGACATCACCGAGCCATCACTCGCGGCGTGTCAAGATCCACCTGTTTTGGTTATTGGAACACCGGTCAAGGCCACAGTTCGAGTGAGTTACACTGGTGAGTGGAGCGCGAAGAGTGTCTTTCCCAGTGTTCCCACGTTCAGAATAGAGGGCGAGAACGAATCATCCACAGCTTTCGTCGTCGATATCGGCAACGAAGCAGACACCTGGCTTATAGGAGGGCAGCGTCGGCGACATTTCATCCCCAAGAACGATGTGCAGCAGAGCTTCGACGTGCTCATTGTTCCTCTCAAACTCGGTCTCCAACCATTGCCATTGGTGGAAGTGCAGCAAGAGTCGACGGAAGCCGAATTTGCTGAGCACACTCCGGATGCAACAATACCATCCTGCGAGACTCACTGTGAAAGTGCTGGCAGACTCGTTCAAGTCGTCCAGGACCTCAGGCATGTTCGGGTCCATGTTCCCGAGGCCGCGTTCGCTACGAGTCCGCTGCCTGTTTCGAGGCCGGGAACCGCAACCTAGAAGGTGTTGGAGCAACGACCGAAGCAGGTCCGTGAGGCCGTTCGAGGATGCATCATGAATCAGCGAAAGCTCGTCGAGCGAGGTGTGGTGTAGACGCTTAATCAGAGATACCCCCAAAGCCAACCCTTTCTCTCGCGCCATTCCACAGCACAGTCACGCCTGGCCAGCGCACCCGTGCTTACATGGGAGAACCTGCACTCTTGGTTCCGGGAACCTGGATCAGGTGTCGTATTACGACTAGTCGCACCCAAGTAGGACGATGCGGGCGTCGACGCTGCACATCACGATTTTTTATGGCGCGTCAATTGGTGCGAGCGCTCAACGTAACGTCGTTCGCTGTCGAGGCCGTCGAGCCTTTCGTCCATATTCTCTTTTGAGCAACGTCTCCTCGGCCACAGCTAGCACGCCATAGACACTAGCAGGCTGTCGATTGTGGGGTGCTCAGAGCCGTCGGCTGCGCGTTGAAGCTAGCAGAAACGCAGGTCCGAGGTGGGGTTCTTCAAGCACGAATTATCATTGTGGTCGCCATTCATTGTCCCCACCACCGAATTCATCCCCTTCCCACACCTCCAATTCCCCCCTTCCTGCTTGACGACGAGCTGAAGTGAGATATTGTGTAGTATATGCCAGCGAAGTCTCGCCTCAAACAGCTCTCAGAACAGTTCAGCAAAGTAAGAGAGATGGCCCCTCGGCCGACCATCACCATTTGACCATCGTGCTGATGTTTCATTTTGCTCCTTCAGATGGCAGGCCAGGACTTGACACCGAAATTCGAGACTCTCCAGCTTCACGCGGGACAAGAGCCAGACCCAGCGACGAAATCTCGAGCTGTACCCATCTACGCGACCACATCGTACACTTTCAATGACTCCGCACACGGAGCGAGGCTATTCGGCCTCAAGGAGTTTGGCAACATCTACTCGCGCATTATGAATCCCACAGTCGACGTGTTCGAGAAGCGCATTGCTGCTTTAGAAGGGGGCGTGGCCGCTCTGGCCGCATCTTCCGGCCAAGCCGCTCAGTTCATGGTCGTAGCTGCTCTCGCACATGCCGGGGACAACATCGTTTCGACCTCCAACCTCTACGGAGGCACCTACAACCAATTCAAAGTCTTCATGCCCAGGCTTGGCATCCACACCAAGTTCGTCAATGGCGACGACCCAGAAGAGTTCAAGAAAGTCATCGATGAGAAGACCAAGGCAATTTACGTGGAATCGATTGGAAACCCAAGATACAATGTTCCAGACTTCGAGGGCATCGTCAAAGTGGCACATGAGGCTGGCATTCCCGTTGTTGTTGACAACACCTTCGGTGCGGGTGGTTACTTCTGCCGCCCTATTGACCACGGCGCAGACATTGTGGTGCACAGTGCAACCAAATGGATTGGCGGTCACGGCACAACCATTGGTGGTGTGGTCGTTGACGCTGGCAAGTTTGACTGGGGCACTCCAGAGGCACGGAAGCGCTTCCCACAAATGAGCGAGCCGTCGGACGGATACCACGGCCTCAAGTTCTGGGACACCTTCGGCGCAATCACGTTCATCATTCGCCTTCGAGTTGAGATCCTGCGTGATCTGGGATCCGCACTCAACCCATTCGCCGCTCAGCAGCTGCTTCTCGGTGTGGAGACGCTCAGCTTGCGTTGCGAGAGACACGCCGAGAATGCGCTCAAGCTTGCGAAATGGCTGGAGAGCAATGAAAACGTTGCATGGGTGAGCTACCCGGGTCTCGAGAGCCACAAGAGCCACCAGCTGGCGAAGAAGTACCTTCCCCGGGGATTTGGAGGCGTGCTTTCGTTCGGTGTCAAGGGTGGAGGTGTCGCTGGTAGCCAAGTCGTGGACGGCTTCAAGCTTATTTCCAACCTTGCCAACGTCGGTGACTCCAAGACTCTTGCCATCCATCCATGGACCACGACCCACGAGCAGCTAAGCGATGAGGAGAAGATCAGCAGTGGTGTGACTGAGGTGAGTGCCATGTTAGTGGAAACATTATGCTGAAGTCTTCGTACTAATCGTTCGATGCAGGACCTCATCCGTATCTCGGTCGGTACCGAGCACATTGACGATATCATCGCCGACTTTACCCAGTCTTTTGCCAACGCCGCGACGAAGCCAGAGGAGAAGGGAGGAGACCCAGCTGCGACTGGTGACACAAGTGCACCAGCCAAGCCAGTGGTCTGATTGGCAACAAATATATATCGAGTTCGGAGCATTACAAACAGATGTGAATACCCAAAATCGCAGGAGTGAGTACATTGCATTAGGTAATACCATTCAATCTTCTTCTGAGAACATGTTCGCGTCGAACTTCCAATCCTGTATCAGGAGTACACAGCGCACAACAAATCGCGAATGTCTGATGGGCGCAAGGATCCTGTATCACGTTCGGACTAGACATGTAGCGAGGGTGTTCCGAATGCTTCCACAAGCTTGACGCCTGCGATCGGGTTTCTTCGAAGTATAGTCCAGCGGCTTCTCAGTGGCAATGAGACGTAGTCAGCGTGAATCCGGGTCGACGGCCGCTCTCATCACAGTGCCCACTCGCGCTGGGCCATGCTTTTTGACAACTTGCAGGTGAAATGCCGTGGATTCATTTCCCTATACACGCATGCCGTATATTACCACTTTCCGACGGAGGTGAGCACATTTCCCCTGTGTATAGAATCGACAAAGCTCTTCCTCCAGGTCTCCATGAATGTTTGATTACACGCAGCCATGTGGACGGACCGATAGAAAAAGACAATACAGAGGCCCCACTCGTATAAGCAGGGTGTGCAGGTGATTATGGTTGGTGAAGAGAGACTCGGGTGTCCAGATCTCAGATTTGGGAGCCTCGGAAGGTTTGGGAGCGGTCCCAGCGAGAGAGCCAACTGTAACTACAGCTTGTGACGGCATGTGCTTCCGCTAAATGCTAAAGGGTGGGATCGCCCAATCTTTCACATGCCAGTACCCGAGCAAGCTGTGCTGCCTTCTCTGCCCGATATACATGCTCCATTCGCGCTGGATTTCTGCATCGTGTCTCTGCCGGTGACCAGTATCAGTGACCCAGGAGACTATGAGCATGTTTCGCGGTGATAACGATACTTGTAAGAGGAGCGGGCGATGGTCGTGGCGTCGGTGGAGATTTCTGGATTGAGAGGCTCGGCATGTCTGTGGATGGATGGTTCTACCGAGGCAGCTTTCCTCACGATACCCAGAACCACGACCTATACGCGCGGACAGCCCCGGCGTGCTTGGTCAAGCGATGCCTCCTCTCACTGCTGCTGCTATCCTTGTTGTCCTTCGCCTACCATCCTCATATTTTGTGTTGTTGTCTTCGTGTACAGCATAGGACAAACTGCCCTCTCCGATAGTCGCGCGACTGGCCTGCCCGCCGCAGCCCACACCCACCCAGGATCTGGATCGTTGATGTATGTCAAGAGTATCGACGACGCCGGGGCTGTCGCAGCGAGCGATTCGTGCAGCTGACATTGCTCTGCATTCGCTGTAGTAAACATATCATCATCGTATTCATCACTCGCCATACATCGGACCGTTTCTTTACATTCAACGGCATCGCATCACGAAGCGTTTCGAGATCTGTGACACGGCTCTCGGGAATCGACCTGCAGCTCTCCGGACAGAGCTCAGCACCACGATCCTTTCCGCGACCATGGCCCCAAGCTTATTAGCTCTCGACAATGCCGCCAAGCAAGTCATTCCGCCGCCTCCCGGCGCTCCATACTCCGTCTCCGTGCCCGGGAGCAAGCAAGAAGGCCGCAGCGCCGTGTACAGACATTGGAGGCAAAAAGATGGCATCATGTACTCGCTGGACCCGTCCATCACGACGGCGCATGAAATGTTCGAGCAGTCCGCGAAGCGCGTCCCCAGCAACAAGTGTTTAGGACATCGACCCTACCATCCAGCCACCAAGACTTGGGGAGCATATGTGTGGGAGAGCTATGGGCAAGTGCAAGAGCGAAGGAAGAATTTTGGCGTGGGTCTGGTCGCTTTGCATGAGCAGGTGGGCAAGCAAGGGAGACAATATGGTGTGGGACTGTGGTGCCTCAACAGACCCGAGTGGCAGATCACAGATCTCGCTTGCATGTCACAGAGCCTGTTCAGCGTGTCGTTATACGATACACTGGGTCCAGACGCTTGTGAATACATCATCAACCATGCCGGACTGACTGCTGTGTGCTCGTCCGTGGGCCATATTCCAACTCTGATCAAGCTGGCGCCGAGGTGTCCAACATTGAAGCTGGTCATCTCCTTGGACGCTCTCTCGGTCGAAGGTGAGCTTCCGGGAACATCGAAGAAGGACCTCCTCAACACCATGGCAGCACAGCATGGTCTTCAGATATATGAGATAAAGGAGGTGGAAGCCATTGGTGCCAAATCTCCCAGGTCGTACCATCCTCCACGACCTGAGGATACTGTGACCATCAACTACACCTCTGGTACCACCGGCAACCCGAAAGGTGTGATATTGACACACGCAAACGCCGTTTCGGCTGCGTCGGCGTCTTTGTGCATCGCCAGACAACAGACAAACGATACGATTTGTTCTTACCTCCCACTCGCGCACATTTTCCAGCGTGTGACCGAGCATTCGTCGCTGTGGGCTGGGGTCGCTATCGGCTACTTTCACGGAAACATCTTAGAGCTCGTGGACGATTTCAAGCTCATTCGACCGACCGCCTTCACATCCGTCCCGCGCCTGTACAATCGATTTGGCGGAGCGATCAAGACCCAGACGGTGGAGGCTTCTGGCTTGCGGGGTGCCATGTCCAGACATATTGTAGACACAAAGATGGCGAATCTGACCAAGGCCGCCCCAGGCAAGGCAACCAACAAGCACTTGCTGTACGATCGCATTTGGGCCCGGAAGGTTTCCGCTGCTCTGGGTCTCGATCGAGCGAAGACCATGGTGACTGGGTCGGCTCCCATCGACCCCTCGCTGCAGCAGTTCCTACGAGTTGTGTTTGCCAACAGCTTCTTCCAAGGCTACGGACTGACGGAGACGTACGCCATTGCTCTTGCACAGCTGGAAGGCGATCTGAGTGCAGGGAACTGTGGTGCCGTCACACCGACCACTGAACTTTGCCTCCTTGACGTTCCGGACATGGAGTATCTATCGACTGATCTGCCGAATCCTCGGGGCGAGCTGCTCATTCGTGGTCCGACGGTGTTCAAGGAGTACTTCAAGAATGAAGAGGAGACGAAGAAGGCATTCACCGAGGATGGCTGGTTCAAGACGGGCGACATCTGCGAGATTGACGAGATGGGCCGCTTCAAGATCATTGATCGAAGAAAGAACGTGCTGAAGCTCGCGCAGGGAGAGTACATCTCCCCCGAGCGTATCGAGAACGTGTATCTCGGAAACCTGCCTTTCCTGGCCCAGGGTTACGTCCATGGCGACAGTTCGCAAGCCAGCCTCGTTGCCATCTTCGGTGTGCAACCGGACATCTTCGCTCCGTGGGTCGGAAAGGTGGTTGGCAAGACTGTCGACCCAACGGACCTCAAAGCGGTCGAGGCTGCAGCCGCAGACAAGAAGGTGCAGAAGGCTGTGCTGAAGGAACTCACCAAGGTCGGTAAGAAGGCCAAGTTCAACAGTTATGAGCATGTCCGAGCCGTGCGACTGATGCTGGAGCCATTCACGATTGACAATGAGCTCCTGACCCCCACGTAAGTCGTCCCTTGGTCAACATGGTCGAATGATACTGACTCGTCCGTCCAGTCTCAAATTGAAGCGCCCTCAGACTGCCAAACTGTACCGATCCGTGCTCGACGAGATGTATGCTGAGATCGACGCGGAAGCCAAGCCCAGGGCGAAATTATAGAAGGAGGAGGAAAAAAGACGTCGATGGGTTGCTTTGCATAGCAGCGGGGTTTTTGTAGTTTGCATTGCTCGCACGTGTCTTTCGTGCGCCAGATGAACAGAATCGATAAGTGTATGGGAGACCATCTGGAGGAGAAGTGTAGATGCACGGGAAGAACTTAGATCTGTATATACCCGTACCTTATCGTATTGCGTCGGCTCAGCAAACAGTCGGGTGCATGCGACCTGCTGGAGCTGGAAGTCTGTGTAGTACAGGCTCGGGAAAATGTGAGTGTTGGGTCTCGACGTGAGTGCATCTTCTGCCTCGACTCGGCCATACAGTACCAAGCCACGTTGTACCACTGTCCGGGATGGCTTCCTCGGCACCCAATGCATTTACATGCAGAGTGGATGGTTCACAGCGAAGGGCGCCAAACGCGTGGCATCAGCTCTACCGGGGGCTTGCAGATGCGCCAAATCAGGCTTCACGAGCCAACGTGATGTCCCATGACGGCATGGCTTCTGCCTCCCGGATGTGCTTCTGTTCATCGCTTGTATTCCATTTAATGGCTCCCACGATGCACGAGCGCCAGTCCACTACAAACATGAAGCCATGGAACGGCCTCGGCACGCCCCGTCACAGACGAACGAGCGGCTGGCAGAGGATGGAAGAAGCGCACGTTTGACGATGAAACACACGTCGGCGGCCCGCATCTGGTGCATGCGGCCACAACCTGCTTCTGCACCCCATTCTCCCTTGTCAAACCTGTGTTCTGTAAAGAAATCATAAGCACGACTCGATCATGAGACACCAGGCCGCGCTTCCCTGCTTGCTGATGGACGTGGCCATGCTGCGGATATCTTATGACTACATATTATATGGCAAGACACTGGTGAAGCGTGTGTTGCTCTGTTGACTCTCGGAGCATTCCTTTGTCAGCCTACACTACTATCGATCTGCATACCACTCGTGCCACACGCAAAAGTACGCGACCGCCTCGATCACAGCCTGAGCTCTTGTCGTCTACGTGCAGGCTCTCTGCGAAATAGCACGAGACATACGGGTACCCAGCACACGACGATGCGCGCCCTCGACTCCCGGCTCGCAGTGCTCGCGCTACGCATCGCGCAGGCAATCTTCTCCATCATTGTCCTCGGTCTCGCGGCATACGGTACGCCATTCACCAGTCCACCGCCTGCTTTGGTAAATCCCCACTGACTGCATCCTCTCATAGTCGCCAACTGGTGGTCCGGCTACTGGCACGCCACCTCACCCTCGCAAATCAACTACCTCGTCTTCTGTGCCGTCTGGTCCATCCTCGCCCTCCTCTACCTCATCATCGTACCATGGCGCTTCTCCGAGACCGTAGCACATCACAAGTTCGCCATCCTGGGCGTCGAAGGCGTGACCATGATCTTCTGGTTCGCGGGATTCGTTGCGCTCGCCGTCTTCCTGAGTGATCGCGTCTGCTTTGGAGACGTGTGCTCGGCGGCCAAGGCCGCCTGTGTGTTCGCGGCGTTCGCGTGGTGAGGATGGAATGCGCCCTGGCGAGTCCCGTGAGCGGAGAGAAAGGCTGACACCGGCGATAGGGCAACGTTTGCGGCCACGACGGCGATGGCGGTTCTACATGTTCTGCGCACCAGAGGAGCTTCGAATCGTGCCAAGGCGGATCCGAATTTGAATATACAACACGAGGAGGGCGTTCAGAAATGATGTCGTCGATCATGCGAATGAAAGTGACGGAGACATATGGTTAGAAGACGAGCTGTTGGAGGCAAATTCCCGAGGCGGGCCAGGGAGAACCCTTGGCTAAGATGCTTGATGAGATACGCTTGTTTTTTTAACCGACTCCGGAGATACCAGTTTGCGATGTGCATGTTGGCGTTGGCGTAGAATTATTATCGCGAGGCAGACGCACGATTAAGTTATCTCTTCTGATGGTATTGCGAATTCTATGATTGTCAATCATTACTAAGGTACTGTGGCACTGCACGGTGGCACCGTTTAGGAGCTCGGTCCGGTCAATGGAACGCGAGCGGGGCTGTGTCGGGTTAAAACAGGCCGCGAGAAGTGACGTGGGTTTGTAATCCTCTTGGGATCATCTTTGATCCGATCTAGAATCGTCTGCGAGGGCAATTACAATTAACATCCGTTCTTCATCATGCACATATACCGTCTGCTCTATATGTATTAAAGCATCCCGTCCGCGACCAACCCCTGCCGCAATCTATTCGTGCCATCAACGACGTCAACATCTATCCTGCACGACTACCACATCGAACACCAAGACCGCATGCATTGCCCGGAAGCGAGGAAGTGTTTGCGAACTATGTCCAGCGATGACGTCCGGCCCTGCACCTTTCGCAACGAGCCGCAAAGGGACATGGACGATACCTCCACGTCGTCCCACCTGAGCGAGTGTCAGAACGCTTCGGAGATGGAGGACGAAGTGGCCCCTGAGCCGATCTACCACCTCACGATCCAACTACACAACAAGCCTGCCTCGATACCGATCTACGCCGAAGACGCGACCATCCAAGACCTCTCCGACCAGGTCGCCGAAGATCTGAGTATTCCGCCGGCGCATCAGAAGTTCCTCATCACTCCGAAAACAGGCTTCCTCAAGCCACCGTTCAAAGATCCTGGATTACTGATCTCCTCGCTCAAGGAGAAGAAGATCGTCCTCATGGGCGCAACGACTGCAGAAGTGCAAGAGCTGGAGAGTGACATCGCAGAGCGCAAAGCGAGGATCAACCGGAGAAGAGCAGCGCAGCAAGCTGGTCGCAAAGTCAAAGCCAACAAGAATCGCGACTGGAAGAAGGTCCAGGATGAGGCGCGCTTTACATTCCACATGATCAAACCATTGGACTACCTGCCGAACCCAGAGAAGAGCCACAGGTTCTTACAGCGGCTTGCCGACGACGCGGGCATCAAAGCCGTCATGCGGAACCATGGCTTCTCCGTCGGCCTCTTGACGGAGATGAATCCCGCTGAGCACACCACCCATGAATCGCGGACGCTGGGTCTCAATCGGAACCGGGGCGAGGTCATCGAACTCCGACTCCGCACAGACGCTTACGACGGATACCGCGACTACAAGGTCATCAGGAAAACGCTCTGCCACGAGTTGACGCACAACGTCTGGGGTGACCATGATCAACGCTTCTGGAAACTGTGCCGAGAAATCGAAGCCGAGGTGGAAAAGAATGATTGGAGACGGGGCGGGCATTCGATCGCTGGCGACGAGTTCTACAATCCCGAAGACGAAGGCGAGGACGAGGAAGCCGATCACGGGGGCTGGGAAGGTGGCGAATATGTTCTCGGCTCCTCGGCTCCTGCGAGCACGTCTGGTCCTTCAAGCGATCCTCTGAGCAGAAGAGAAATCATCGCGCGGGCCGCTGAAGAGCGGATGAGGAAGCAGCGCGAGGCCAAAGATGCGAAAGACGCTGCGACGAAGCAATGAGTTAAACGATCATATTAGAAGCATGTGCCATATTGTGGTTTCCAGCGAAGGTGTTGCATAGAGATACCCCTCCCCCAGAGTGCTCTTGGGAACGAGCGAAGCACTAGAAGCATGGGCGTGAAGTTTTGTAAATGTGTATATAAGCATAATCGCGAGTTTGGAGCAGGGAATGATCATTGACATGACCACGACTTTACATTTGTCCTCGAGCCGACGCCGTATGGCATTCCGGCAGGGCTATACAATTTGCACAGGTCGTGTCTGATGACCATCCCGTCTCTTTCTTGAGTGATTGTCTACATTCAGAAGCCAGACAGAAGACGTCCCATAAGGCGGTCATCGGCAGAAGCAAGGAGATCAAGCTCCTGCTGCTGGCACGGAAGAACCTCGGACGGTATGCTGGGCCACTGTAGTTCAGACGTAATGCTGACTGTGAAGACAGCAAGGAGCCGAAGTTCGGGCACTCGTCAAAGTACGTGGCGATGTCAGTAGGACTGCGGCCGGTGGTCGAGGGCTGTAGCAGCCTAGCTAGCTGTGTCTGACCGGGAGCATCCGCGCTCGATAACTCGCCTTCAGAAGACATCGCGTTTGAGCTGCGCCAATGTTCCATGTCAACTCGCCAGGGAACACGACAGCATATGATGTTCGCTTGCTCGAGACTGGCCTGCCTCAGGGCGGAGCCACCGGTAACTTGCTGACTTCGCGGACTTCGGCTTGTTCACGCTGTCGCCGGCTGCTGACTCGCTTCTTATGGCTGTTGCTCGCGATGTGCTGATCCCACTGCGTCGGCGTGACAGTCGTCACATCACAGGTAGAGCAATACTGCTTCACCCAGTCTTCCGGCCTCGCAGCCAGGTCGTCTTGCTTCGGCTGGAGCTGATCGGCGGCGGCAGCAGAAACGAGAGCAGGAGATGGCATATCTTCCGCGCGCAGGAATTGACCCGTGAGGTCCAATGCTGGCTGCACGACGGTCTCGTCGTACTTGCCCACATTTGAGCCATCCAGGAGATATAGTCGGTGGCTAGCACCCGCGTCTGCCAGCGCATTCACCAGCTTGATCCTGATCCATCTGACCTGACGTTTTGAGTACTGTCTGGTGGCAGCTTTCGTCTTCTCCAGCGCTTCGGCGTGCATCTTCGATAGCTTTTGCGCGTCGCATTCTGGACCGCGCGGGGCTCGTACGTAGTCGCGGAACTCCTTGTAGCCGATACTGACCCAGATGCCCTTGCCTTCGTCCACAGGTGTTCCAGCCGTAGCTTGTGATGTTGCGACGGCGTCCAGAGTGCGCACCTCTTCGAGTAGACCCTGTGCCAGCATCTCGTCGACCCGCGCGTCCAGGCGTGCACGGAGAGCCTGTTGCTCGGCATGCACCCAGAAGATGAGAGTGGGACAGCGCATCTCTGCGCCTGCCGAGGCCTGCTCTGATCGCTGCCCAGCGTAGATGTCTGAAGCCTTTCTGCCCGTTTGTAAGTAGATCTCGAGGCTCCGTTGGATCTTCCTTCTGTCATTGGGATGCCACCGCTGGGCCATGACTGGGTCGATCCTCGCCAGTTCTTCCAGAAGGACTTCTGTGGGCTCTTTCAAAATTGGCCATTTGTCGGAAGTATCCGCTACGAACTCGCGCTCCTCCTGCTCTTCAGCGCTCTCGGCCAGGCGGTCCTTGAACAGGAGGCTCTGGGTGTAGTAATGCGTGCCTCCCACGAGGATCGGCAACCTTCCTCGCGCCCTGATCTCCTCGATGATCCGAAGCGCATTGCGCACAAAAGTGCCGACTACCCAGGTCTGCTCATGTAGCCCGATGCAACCCAGGAGATGATGTGGTATGCCCGCTTGCTCTTCCGGCGTGATTTTATTCGTGATGACAGGGAGCCCGTCGTACAGCTGCATGGCATCTCCATTGATGACTTCTCCGTCATAGCGCTTTGCGATCTCAACCGCCAACTGCCTGTTGTGGTCAGTCTCGCGGAGCATATCACCTACCTCTACTATACGACCTACTTGTGATTTTCCAGTTCCCGTTGCGCCAATAATGGCAACCAACGGGCTGCGTGGTGGTGCGCGCGTCATTCGGGAGCACCAGCTGTACAGTCTACGTCCTCGCGGGAGTATCATACCAATCTGACATCGTGCTGGAATGTTGTAGGAGTGAAGCAGTGGGATCGGAATTGCAAGGCGTGGTGCCATGTCGGCGTCAGAGCGTCTCTCCCGATGACACTCCTCGTCATTGACTCAACTATATAACATTGCAGCCACGCCAATCCGTCTGCTGGCGCAAAACTTTTCTTCTCCGTCAGAGAGCAGGAACAGAACAATTCAAATAGCAAGACCAATCTGCAAAATGGCCCCAAATACTCCTACCATAAGGACAAGCAATCTGTCTTACGCTTTCCCAGATGGAAGCGAAGGTCTACAGAACATCAACTTAGACCTGCCCGGAGGCGCTCGCTGCCTACTCATCGGCGGTATGTGGACAATCACCACACTTCCTTACACGAAACGCTAAATCCTCAGAGCGAATGGCGCGGGCAAGACCACTCTCCTGCGTCTCCTCTCCGGCAAACGTATGGCACCAGTCGGGACCGTGAGCGTTGCAGACATCGACCCCTTTGCCACGGGCCTCGAAGGTGTGACCTACCTTGGTCTGGAGTGGGTTCTCAATCCGATTGTGAGAAGCGACATCGCTGTCCCAGAGCTGCTCAAGTCTGTTGGTGGAGACCACTACACCGAACGCCGTGATGAACTGGTCAAGATCCTGGATGTCGACCTCTCGTGGCACCTCCATGCCGTCTCTGATGGCGAGAGACGGCGCGTCCAGCTGTGCATGGGACTGCTGAGGCCATGGACAGTCTTGCTTCTCGACGAAATCACGGTCGACCTGGACCTCCTCTCCCGCCATAACTTCCTGCAGTTTCTCAAGAAGGAAACTGAGTCCAGAAGTTGCACTATAGTGTATGCCACGCACATCTTGGACAACCTGGCCCAGTGGCCTACTCACCTAGTGCACATGTCTTTGGGTAAGGTCAAGAAATGGGGACCGCTGGACTCGTTCGAAATTCCCAAGACAGATGGAGGACAGGAGGGAAACAGCCGCTTGGGTCAGCTGGTCATGGGCTGGCTGAAGGAAGATCTGGAGGAACGTGGGCCACGTAACACCCGTGGCCCCGAAGGTCTTTCGTACATCAACCATACTGTGAACAAAGGCGGATATGGGCAGGAGAAGAGACCAGAGAAGTAAACTTGGTGACGAGCGTGCTCGGATTGCGCTCAACTGCATTTCGAGCTTACAAGGCGACTAGGTCTACGGCAGTATTTCAGCGCGGCGTTCAACAAGATGGTAGATCTCGTCCAAGCACAGCTATGACATTTTTATCTGCAATGGCGCTTATGGCTCCTTCTCCTGCGTTTCTAAGCTCTGTAACTGGGCCAATTCAGAGTATCTCCCACCATGGGCCATCAGAGTGGCATGTGTTCCGCTCTCCACGATCCGACCGGCGTCAACGACGTAAATACAATCCGCATTCCGAACGGTGGATAGCCGATGTGCCACCGCGATCGTAGTTCGATCTCTCGCCGCGGCGTCCAAAGCCGCCTGTACAACGCTCTCTGACTCACTGTCTAACGCAGATGTCGCTTCGTCCAGTAGCAGAATCTTCGGATTCCGCAACAGTGCCCGTGCGATTGCGATTCTCTGCTTTTGGCCGCCGGAAAGCATTGTGCCTTTGCTGCCGACTACCGTATCGAACCCAGCTGGCAGAGAACTAATAAAGTCGTAGATATTTGCCTGCATGCACACCTGTGTGATCCTCTCCTGAGGAACGTCTTCCTCCTCGACTCCGATCACAATGTTCTCGCGAATAGTGCCTTGAAAAAGACTTGGCTCTTGGGAAACGAGTGCCAGATGCTTTCGGTACTCGCCGAGATTCAAGCTCGCGACGTTCCTACCATCGACGTATACACCTCCACACGACGGATCGTAGAATCGCTCTAGTAGCGATATGATTGTCGATTTGCCGCAACCTGAAGCGCCGACCAGAGCGATGTACTGGCCAGGCAGCACCTTGAAGCTCAGATCGCTAAGAACTGGCTGACCTTCTTGGTAGGCAAAGTCCACCTCTCGGAACTCGACAGAGCCTTGTATTTCTTCTAAGATATCGCCTTCGGAACTCCAGACATCGATAGCTGGCGTCCTTTCGAGAAGCGGCTTCAACTCGGCAGCCGCAGCCTTCGCTTTAGCCATGTTCTTCGAGAGCGAGAACATGTTTGCCGCTGATCGGGTGGCGAAAACAACCAGGAAGAAGACCAGATAGAACTGCTCGAGCGAGTATTCGCCAAGCAAGGTGCTTCCATACCAAAAGCAAAGGGCCATGCACAGAAACGCAAGACTCTGACTGGTAGCATAGAGAACGCTGGATTTGAGGCTAAAGCGGAAGCTCTTGTACGATTGAGCGACCAACATGTTGTGATATCGTTCGGAAACCTCGTCTTCGAGGGTCAAAGACGCTATCGTCTGTACAGAAGATGCTGCTTCGCAGGCATACGATGCTGTCTCCCGATACGCGTCCTTCAAATAAGCCTCGAAACGTGACAGACTCCAGAAGTCGAGGAATCCCGCCAGCAGGAGAAATGGTACGGTGGAGATGCAGACAAGCGCAAGTTTCCACCCAACGGCGAGTGCGGCCACGTAGGCTATGAATAGTGTTGCGATCAACTGAATGATGGTTCCCAGGGCGAGGCCAGACATGCCTGGAAGAGTAAGTCCATGCTCGAACCAATGCGAGAGAGTGAAGCTTACCAGCCAGATGCGTACTTTCCGTACTAAGAAACGACGTCAAGGCACCCACACTGTTTTCCTCGCGCTCGAAGAATCGAACGTCTTGTCGCAGAATCGCGCGGAACGCTTGATCGCGACAATGGTGGACCAGACGTTCGCTGGTGTAACCGAAAGCAATGCCGAAGATCAGACAGGTGACCAGCATCACGATGGCAATCATCAGGAACATGCAGCTCCAGAAACTGATTTCGGACCTTAGTCGATGATATTCACTGGGAGGAAGAGCGAGAGTCGAGATCGACTTCGCTAGGATGACGCATTGGACAGGCTCTCCTGCTCCAGTGACGATGGATGCGATCACGCCGATGAGCATCGCTTTCCATTCGCGTCGGTTCAGTGAGGCGGTGAATTTGATCAATGACCAGAGTGAATAACCGCCAGACTTCATGTGGTTCGGCTCCTCTGATGAAGTTGAAATCTCAGTCACTTTCGCTGCGAGTTTCTTTGGTGTAGTCGTTGTGCTGTCGACGATGGGGTTGGCAGTCTTCTCATTAAGGCAGTCTTCGGATATTCTCTCAGTCTTCTGGATCAAATTTTGTGCCCTCAGGAGCTTTTGAAATGCGCTCTCTTTGGTAGCAAGGTCATCGTACGTGCCTTGTTCCAGGATCTTACCGCCTGGGCCCAAGACCACTATGCTGTCGGCATTTCTGATTGTGCTCAGACGGTGGGCGATGATTATGGTAGTTCTGCCTTGGGCTGCCTTCTCCAGAGCGTCTTGTACCTGTAGGCAGTAAGTACGTCGAACACAGGTCTGCCTTCTGGTGGATCATGCCGAGAATCCCCTCACTTACCAATCTTTCAGTCTTGCTGTCAAGTGCACTGGTTGCTTCATCGAAGAGGAGAATCTTCGGATTGCTCACGACTGCTCTTGCAATCGCAATCCGCTGCCTCTGACCACCACTGAGAATTGAACCACGCTCTCCAATGTGAGTGTCGTAGCCCTGAGGTAGCAACTCTATGAATTCGTGTGCGTTGGCCAGTCTAGCTGCCTGTTCTACCAGCATTCTCTTGCTGTGACCGCCAGTGACTTGCTGGCACTCCGCACCTCTCAGACCAAAGAGGATGTTCTCCTCCACAGTGCCAGAAAACAAGGTTGGATTCTGTGAGACCAATCCGATCTGTTGACGTAGCCAGTGTGTATCCAGGCTATCAATATTACACCCGTCAATGAGCACTTCTCCAGCAACAATACTGTAGAATTTCTCGATAATTGCAACAATGCTGCTCTTTCCCGCGCCAGATGCTCCTGTGATTGCGATCGTGCTTCCAGCAGGAACAACGAGATTTAAGCTCTGTAGAACAACCACATCCGGCCGAGATGGGTAGATATGTTTCACCTATTGATCGTTATCAACATTTGCATATCATGACCGCAACCTCCGGAAGTGAACGTACGTTTCGGAACTCGATGCGGCCTTCTAAATTCTCCAGTTTTCGACTCTGGTTGTCCACTGCACCCAAAGTTGGAACACTATCGATTATTGCGAATATTTTGACAGCAGCAGCCACCGCACTTGCAAATACTTGGATGTGCACTGCAGCCTTTCCCAAGAAGAATGCTCCCATCATTACCACCAGTAAAATAGTCACAATGGCCGATAGATTCGACTCCCCGCTAACAATGTACCGGCCGCCCATCCACGAGGCGAGTGCATACCCCATATTAAAAATGCATATGACGAAACCTGCTGCGGATCCTGCGATGCACTTCATGCGCCGTCCTGGAGCTTCTGCCCAGCTTAAGCATGTATCGTATTTCCGTGCTCGGTTCTCTTGGTTTCCGAGCGCAGTGACTGTACGTATGGAACTGAGTGTCTCTTCCACTGGTTCCCACGAATCCGTTGTCAGCACACATTTCAGACGGGAGATAGAAGAGATACCAGCCAGTACCTACCGAGTGTTCCTCCTTCCGCATAGGCAGCCAAAGATTGCTTGGCGTACTTGGTAATGAACATAGTATACACCTGAGCAGTGCCGAAGAGGACGGGAGTCACAACAGTTAGGATCAGAGTCAGCTTCCAAAACTTGATGAATCCGATAACGTATGCAGAGATGAAGATTGACCCAGCCGAGAGCGCGAGCTCAATCTTCTCCGATATGCCCTCTTGGATGATATTAGTGTCTGCTGTGATGCGGGTAGTGATGTCGCCAGGACCGGTTTTGTCGAAGAATGCTGCATTTTTGCGCAGTACGGCCTTGAGATAATTTTCGCGAATCTTGCGGGTGATGTTCTCTCCAGTATATGTGAAACCGACGGTGGCGACGTAGATTGCGGCAACTGCGAAGGCATCTTAGCATAGATTCGTGATTTCTTGCCATGTATGCCACTTCCTGAGCTTCATACTAACATTCACCAATCGCCAGATAGACAAAGTTCAGGGTCTGACGCTTGACCCGAGCGTGAAAAGCTTCCTTCGCTAGACCGTTGATGTACTCTTGGAATACTCCAGCTAGCGAACCCAGAATGACGGTGTTGAGAGGTATCGCTGCTCCTGCAGCAATGGCACATAGAGAGCTGATAACAATGATATAAACGTCGCTACGCGATGCAAAGCGGAACAGTGTCCTCCACGAAACGTCTTTCGCGGGAGGGTTCTCGATCTGGGCTCTCAGAACTGCAGCTTCTTGGTCTGGCAAGTGTCTATATGGATCAGCACTGGCATCCGTGTCTTGGTTTTTCCTGGCTGAGTCATCATCCTCGCTGTTGATATGTAACGATGGCTTTGCCCGTGAAGAAACTGCCATCGTGTTGTTGCAGTACTTCGTCTGCCAGGGCGTATCTTTCACCTCTTGGATGGCTCATCCGTCACGTGGTGTTGAGCATTCAGAGCGAACCTGGGATAGTCATGCATTGTCGATTATGTCAGATCCACATGGTGAACTATACCAGCCTCGGTCTACGATGGGGTTCGGCATGTCAGCGTATGTGTGCAGCGCAATACGACGCGCGGAAGGAGATTACTACATATCCGGCTCACTCAACTGGAGGCCGCATTGCATCTGTAAAGCTCTAACGTAACGATGAGCATGGAGTTGTCGTCATCGCAGTAGCCATGACCTTGCATCTGCTGGTGCGAGACCTGGAGGTAAGACCACTGGTGCAATAATGCCAGTTGTTGGCGCTCCGCCGGTCTCCGGCAGTACTGTACTGCGTAACATGGCCCGGGGCTCTAGACCTTGATACTGCAAGACCACTTCAGGGGGTATGGCCTCAAAACAAGCCGGGAGGGAATGGAATAGCACTAGCGAGGGCAGTAGGAAGGTGCTAAGACGCTGTTGAGGATCCCATCGATCGTCAGCAGTGCTGCGTGAGATGTGGAGAAGATTATTAAGTAGCGCGTTCCCCTTTGTCGGTAGCGCACCAACAAGAGCTTCTTTGCTATGTTCGACGCGCAGCGCACGGATGATACAGCGACTTTGATAACTGGTAATTGCCTAAAGCGGCAACATCATCCTAAACTGAGCGTTGTGGATTAGGGGTTCTGGGCGCCTCAAAGCCTCGTAACTGCCGAGAGAAGGTGTATATCGTTGCACAAGAGACAAATAGGACATGAACCTCAAAATAAGGTGGAGAGGAAGAGATAACACTACCAAGTACTATCGAGAGTGGTAGAGGCCTCACATTGGGCCCATGTAGATGCCAAGACGCTAACACGAGCGGGACGGGCAGTAGCATTGCCCTCGCAACCTCTCTCCATGGGGGCCGCGGGCAGCAACATCACCAACAAAGCTGTTCCGCTTTCTGTCACTGAGGAGCAAGGATCGTATCAGCCCCGGATGGGCCGAAGTCCAGGCAAGAATATGCCAAGCTACGAGTGTTGCAGCCCTGGTACTCATGCCTCCACCCTGCGATCCGTGTGAACACCGGTGTGCCACCATTGCTGAGACCGTCTGGGGAGCACATGAGACCTGCGGACGCATGCCCGAGCTCGGAGTCGTGGACTGACGGACATGGTTGCTTCGACATTCGTGTGCGGATCAATGTACGACATCGTAGAATGCCTCGGGGCGGCCTGCATCTTGGGGAGCCAAATCGTCACGCATCTCTCCGCGCTGAGAGATCGAACTTTGTGTAAAGTGATGGACATAATTTGGTGTTGCTCCGCGGCGCTAAGAAAGGCTCGAATTGGGATCAAATATAGTAGCAGGGCGACAAGCTCAACGAGAAAGCTTTGAACCCCTCTACTGCAAGAGTAGTAGAGGGGGATTGCTCGCCAACTTATCCGTAACAAGTAATTGTTTGGCGCGGGATCGCTTATGGATCGAATGTGGAAGGTCACTGTACACTGCTCACGACCTCTAGCCGGTGTATAACACCGGCGCGCTGCACGAGTGGATACACGCAAGGCTGCTTAAGGATAACACCCCTCCCGCAATTCTTCGTCCCCCTGATAAGGACAAATGAACACCCGAAGAGCTACCTGAAACCCTGCTCAAATTTATCCTCCTCGTCTTCCACAGACGCGTCTTCTGATGACTGCTGCCCCTCGCACAGCTGGATTCACAAGAACAATTGGCAGTCATGGCACAAGATTCAACAATCGCAAGGCTGCAGTCCAGCCTCCTAACGAGAACGCAGACCAGTAATCCAAGACCTTTACCTTCACCGGTCGCTCCAGAGGTCAGGCTACTGGAGTACCATACTGATCATATGATCATTGTGCCTTGGAATGCACGCACCGGGTGGTCTGCTCCATCTCTCCAACCCTATGGTCAAATTCCAATCTCACCGTCCGCTTCTGCTCTGCACTATGCCACAGAATGTTTCGAAGGGTTGAAACTCTATCGAGGAACAGATGGACGTCTGAGATTGTTTCGCGCCATAGATCTTTGCGAGCGTATGCGTCGCTCTGCCGCTCGGGTGGCCCTGCCAGACTTTGAAGCATCAGAGCTGGAGAAATTGATAGTCGCTCTGTGTTCCCACGAAGCGCCAAAGTGGCTACCCAAGGACAACGGTGAAGGAGCATTGTACATTAGACCCACTCTGTTTGGAACAGATTCAGCTCTGGCCACTCTCCGACCTCGGTCGGCAATGCTCCTCATCATCTTGACAGCTTTTCCCAGCCCATCGAAACCGAGTAGCAGCTCTGGAGCAACGCCGAAATCAGTGCCTCCGCGCCGGAAGTTCATGAAGTTGCTGGCATCTGACCGCAGTCAGGTTCGTTCCTGGCCCGGAGGATTTGGGAATGCCAAGGTCGGTGCCAATTATGGACCTACATTAGTGATACAAGAAGAAGCAAGCAAGCAGGGATTTGATCAAGTACTTTGGCTATTTGGCCCAGAGAGATACGTCACTGAGGCCGGGACAAGTAATTTCTTCTATGTGCTGAAGCACGATGATCAGACGTGGCAGCTTGTTACGGCACCACTGGAAGACGGGCTCATCCTGCCTGGTATTACCAGAGCGTCCATCTTGCAGTTGGCCCAAGGGAGACTGCAGCAGGCAATTGGGAACGTGGTTCAAATCGAGGTGGTGGAGAGACAATTCACAATGGCTGAGCTCTCTGAGGCTCACGGTCAGGGCAAAATCGTCGAAGCCTTCGTGGTTGGAACGGCATCATTTGTGGTACCTGTAGGCGTAATACGCTCTGATGGAAGAGATCTAGAGATCAATTGTGAGCCTGTGAATGGAGTCTTGTGCTCTCGAATACTCCGAGATTTGCTGATGGGCATCATGAATGGAAGCGAAGAGCACGAGTGGACTCTGCTAGTCGACGAAGTATGACTGTAGATAATTGCATTACGAACTGCCCAGAGTGATCAAACATCGCCGTGCTCTCGGAGAGCTTACAAAAAAGTAATCTGGTATCATATCATCGGGTTTCATGCTTTTGGAGAGACTCGCTCCCCTACACTCCCGGAAGAATAGAGCAAGAGCAAGCCGCAATTCCAGGTACGCCAGATTGATACCGAGACACATGCGGGTCCCGCCTCCAAATGGCACATACACCTTCTTTTGAGTGGATGTCAAGTTTCCCTCAGCCATTGAAGGCAATTTTACGTCCAAGAAACGGTTTGGATCAAATTTCAACGGATCTGGCCAAATTTTGGGATCGTATCTCGTAGTATACCTGGTTCCATTGCCGTCAGCATGAGAGCAATAAATGGTCAGACGACAGTAATGTTCGACGTACATCTGCGGCCACACTAGTGTGCCCGGAGCGAGATCGAAGCCTGCGATACGCGCACCACTTGGCGGCACCACTCGCTGCAGGCCTACGGACACAGGACCATAAAGTCGCAATGTTTCGTGGATGACTGCGTTGAGAAACCGGGCTTGCTCCAGCTCCTTTGACGAGAGTTCGTCGGACAGGGCTGCGACCTCGTTCTCGAGTTCCTCACGTATCTCAGGATGAGAGAGCACAGCCCAAGTTGCATAGGTCAATGTAGAGGACGTGCTATCGGTACCGCCAAGCATCAACGTGAGGGCTTCATCGTGCACATCCTCGTCTGTGATAGCTCGAACAGCTTCATTTTCCATATCATCAGCTTGAGCTACGATCTGAGTGAAGATGTTGCGGCTAGTCCCACTGTTGTTCTGCTGTTTCTCATGCGCGCGAAAATTCTGCACTGCCTTAGCTGTGTACTTTTCGACCTTTGGCCTTGCGTTCAAGATCTCTTGTAAACGAGGTATTGGCAGATGTTTGAGCAGCGGCATGAGTCTCGGGAAATTTCGGTTCAGAGAAGAGCATCTCAGCGTCTTTTTCACGGCTTCGATGTACGGCAAGTGCTAATGAAAATGAGTCGATGCCTCAAGGACTGCAAAGCTATGGCTCACCTCGTCGGACTCTAGAAGGTCAAGTGACTCCCCAAACGAAAGTCTTGTAATGACGTCGTTCGCCATGATGTTAAACCACTTGTATGCGTCGCCCTCGCCGTTTCCTTCTGCTTCCTTTTTGATTCGCTGGACTGTTAGTGTTACACGCTGACGAATCTCTTGCGCCCAGAAACTCTGAAGAGACGAGTTTGCAAGTGGTCGAGCAAACAGTCGACGACGCTGACCATGCAGAACAGGATCCCTGGTGGCGAAAAAGCTGTTGATAAGTGAGTCGTAGATCGGTCCTTTCAAATACCCACGACTGGAGCGAAATATGTCGGCTACACCATCAGGATCTGCGATTGCCACCATATCTGGAGCTGATGTTATCACTGTAGTCAGTATGGGCGAGGTAAACAACTTAGACAGCAATCAGGTTCTACGTACTGATCCGCACGACTGGGCCATATTTGCGGTGCAAAATGTCAACGTACACATGTATCCGCGGTACTAAAGCGCTGAATAGGAATACGGCTGAGGTATACTTGGTGTACCAAGGCCCGGGTATGTGTGAAAGTGAGTCGGATCGCGTTGCTAACTGGTGATGCGACACGGCATTAACAAGATGCGGAGAGCCTTGTCGTGTGTCTTCGAAAGCCGTAGCCTTACCTGGACAATTTTGAACAAAACACCCACACACACAACAAACAATCCAATCAGGAACCACCCCATATCCTTATATTGGTGCGTAAAGGATAAGTCAAGTTCAAGTCCAACTTGAAGTCCAGAGTTTGGCGCGGTAGCTCAATGAGAGGCGCAAGCGAGGAGGTGAAGGACAGCACTGATGCTTCAGTATCGCGGCGGTCTCAGAATTGCAGTGTCACCCTGACCTACACTCAAGTGCCTGGGAGGGTGGAGAACCTTGGGAGCGACTTCTTCCCTAGATGCAGAGCACGCCTTGCCGAGAAAATCCCGCCTCGACGACCTCGGAAGATATTCCTGCCCACGGCCAGATTGGCGTTATCTTGAGGCCGACACGGGTCACACGACAGATGCATAACAGCCTTGGGTCCCTGACTAGCTGTGCTGCCGTTCTGAAATGATCTCCATTATTGTTTCAGATCGTGAGGACCTAGTCTGAGAAGCGGCCCCTTGGTGTCTGCTGCAGTGCGCGACATCACGAACCACGGCCCCGCCAGCAGACTCTCGCCCACTTGTGATGACCGTCAGATTGCACGATGAGCAATGATAATCAAGCACCCACAGTAGTTCTATGGGATTTGAAGGCGTTCGACTCGTTGAATTTTAGTCGGGATAAAACTCTATACCAGCTAGGGTCAGTGCACACCTTGCAGCACAAGACTAGACTAGGTTGGGATGGCTGCTGCCCTCAGCCTTGTCGTGGGACTTCGATCCGAATGCGGCTCGCATGTCTCTATGCTGATGTGGACGACCGTCGGCCTAAAGTAAGTCTGTGAAGCAAATCAAGCGGCGGAGCTTTCTGATAGGGCTGCCCAAGTGCTCTTATGAGCAGTAAGTATCGTAGTGTACGCAGAGGAATGCTGCAAAGCTTGTCGACATCGTCAGGTCACTTTCTTACCCGAAAACCATTCTACATACTTTGAGAGCCTATTTGAGCCCGCAGAGTTGTCCATCAAGTATGGCTGTCCACCAATTTAATACAATTCCGGACCGGCAGCGTGCCATCAAAGTGGTGGGGCCTAGCTCAATTCGATTAGAGAACGAGGTGCCTTTGCCACCAGTCGAAGATGAGGATATCCTCGTGCATGTGCACTGCGTTGCAATGAATCCTTTCGATTGGTATCGTACGCTCAGGCTGATAACCTAGAAGTCGGCCAGACACTGAGAAGTGAAGCTGACAGTTGAAACAGGAAATCATTAGATCTATCTCCGGCTCCAGGATCTACCTTTGGATGCGATGTCGCAGGTGAAGTTGTCGCAATTGGCAGCAAGTGTAGCCAGAAAATCAAGATTGGCGATCGAGTGTTTGGTCCAGTCCAAGGCAATGCCTTGGATGCCCCAGATAATGGAGGCTTCGCTGAATATGCCGCGGTTCGCGAATGGGTCACATGGAAAATGCCCGACGGAATGACGTTTGAGCAAGCCGCAACGCTTGGAATGTCGTTGGTGACGGTTGGCCTAGCTCTTCACTACACGCTGAAGATTCCATTACCTCTAGCATCCCCCACAACAGCAGAGGTTTCGGGAAGACACATTTTCGTATACGGAGCAGGAACGGCTACTGGAACAGTGGCTGTACAATGCGCTGCAATGTAAGCCAGAGCACGTCGGTCCCTGCACCACAGTTTACTAATGCGCCAGCAGTTCTGGCATGCTACCCGTCGTAGCATGTTCCCCCCGCCACTTCTCCCGTATGAAATCACTTGGAGCAGTAGCGTGCTGGGACTATCACGCCGCAACTGTTGCTGACGATGTTCGAGCGTTCACTAACAATCGACTCGCCTATGCGTTCGATTGCATCACAGACAGCGCGAGCATGAATGTGTGCTATAATGCGCTGGGAGATCAAGGCGGGCGGTATGTTGGGCTTGATCAGTTTCCAATCCGAGCTCATAACCGGCGCGATGTGCGTCCGGAATGGATATTAGCCTGGACTGTGGGCGGAGAAGCGATAAGATGGAAGAGACCATACGCGAGATCTCCCCGCCCGAAACACAAAGCGTTTGGTCAGCAGTGGAATCCGGTGGCGCAGAGGCTTCTAGACTCAGGCCTTCTCAAGACCCATCCGATTGATGTGCGAGGCGGAGGTCTAGCGGGCATCCCAGATGGCGTGGATATGCTCCGGAAGGGCAAGACAGAGGGCAAAAAGCTGGTGTACGCGATTGCATAGTGATGAGGTCCCGCAAGTAGTGACCCGGCTTTGAGCCGATTGAGCAAGACAATTATTCTTGGCAAGCTATCGTCCTTGTGATCAGCGTGTACACGAATATCAACGGCGTACGTACAGTGCATCCATGCAGTGCGTAAGGCTGCGCCCAGCCCACGTGGGAGGTTGGTCGTCACCGCTGCACCGTGCACCGTGCACGCAGGCGCCCATGCCAAGAAAGGTAAGTGTTCATCAAGAGTATAATCTCCACCTGAACACCGACAACATCTGCACCCATTACACATCATCGGGCTACGTACGCAATAGGCTCGACTTTGAAACCATTCCTGACGAAGAGTCCCCGGCCGGACAGACCCGACAGCACCCACTTGGGGCACCTCCGTTTCCAAACCCTGGCCCGGATCCCTAACCCTGATCTATAACCTAGCCAAAAGGATTTGGACGGAGCCTTGGTTGGGATTAATTAGTCTTGCTCGGTCTGCGCTGTACTCAAGAAAGTTCATCCACCCCTCGATCATCTCTGAGGTAATCATCAGTACTCACTATCGCAATCACACAATCATGGCGAGAAACAGGTACCCCGAAATTGAGGCGACAGACGCAACGCCGGCGGGCGGCCTCGCTAGCGCATACCAAGGACACAGGCAGTGGATCGGGCAACATCGTCTCGCAGCCGGCTATGTCTTAGGTCATGACAAAACAGTGCTGCTGGCAGGTTTGATACACAAAATGGCAACTCGGCTTGTTCGCGCTGTTTCCGTTTCGGAATTAAACAAGCAGACCGGCGAGAGTCGCGCGAACTGACTAGACTGGACGGTGTAAGCACAATTCACTATAACGGCCGCCTGATTAAAGCTATGTACGAACACTTCCTCACTAACGAGATGGAACAGAGTGAAGATGGAAAGACAGCACCCCGCAATCTAAGCAGGTAGGGGTTTTCGTACTGTGCAAAGCTCTTACGCAGACCGGGGAGCTGCCATCCCGGTTCTCTTAAGCAGCAGTATCTTGCTCACGGACAATCAACACATCTCTGCTAGCGCCTTCGTCACTTTTCCTTGCTGCGGGCACTTATTAATTGCACGTGGCAGGCGACTGTAGTCCTATCATACGAGCAGACGCTTAAGTTTGTCCAGGGCATCTGGTCCTACACCCGTTGTGTGGATCGTTCATCTGCGCGTGTAGAGGCCTCTGCCGATCTTCGTCGAATGCCTTGGGGCTGGATGAAGGTCACTCACATGACGGTGCCAAAGCAACATCCTACTAGTCTGAAGAACTTGTTGCCGCCGCCCCATGACTGATGCTAGATCCATGCTGCCTCTCGCCCCAAGGGAGAGGCTGGGGCAGGCAGAGCAGATAACATATCGCGATCCTCGTGTGCCCATCGATCCGAAGCTGCGCTACCCAGACGCCGGGTACTGGCTAACAATCAGTAGAGGCATGAAGACGAAGCGGAGGACGAGTGCCTACTGGGGTGCTCTCCGTTTTGGTTTGTTCCCATCTAGTGGACCTGGTATGAGCGCGCGCCGACAAATCGCTCGTTGCACAGTTCCCACACACCAAGCCAGCGATATATTGACCGGCCTCAAAGCGTAGCTGGCGGCAGATCTTCCCTACGAAGGGCCACAAGAGGGAAGCACCACACGAAGGACACGAATAACAGCAATTGACTTCACTGCATCTCATACTACAACGAACAAAACACTAGAGCTGGGTGCGCTTTGTGCTCTCTTCCTTACCCCAGCAGTCCACTCTGTACTCATCTTCAGTCTCTTTCGCCTGCATTCGAAACTAGTCTTCTTATTATGGCCGAGCCTATTGCTATCGTTGGATCGTCGTGCCGATTTCCAGGAGGCGCCTCGTCCCCTTCGAAGTTGTGGCAACTTCTGAAGAACCCCAGAGACATCCTTTCAGACATTCCCAAAGATCGACTAGGCTTGGGAGCCTTCTATCACCATGATGGCGAGCATCATGGTAGCACAAACGTCACTAGCAAAGCATATCTCCTTGAAGAAGACCCCCGGTTGTTCGATGCACCGTTCTTCAACATCAATCCAATGGAGGCAGATGCGATGGACCCACAGCAACGACTGCTGCTTGAGAGCGTCTACGAATGCATTGAAGCTGCCGGATACCCTCTTCATCGAATGCAAGGAAGTGCCACCTCGGTATATGTGGGCTGTATGACAAACGATTATCACGACATCCAAGGACGAGATATGGAAGTAGTGAACCGCTATCACGGAACCGGCTCGACTCGGAGTATCCTTTCGAATAGAGTCAGTTATTTCTTCGACTTACGAGCGGCTTCGGTGACGATAGATACTGCATGCTCATCGTCGCTGGCTGCTGTTCACTTCGCAGTGCAGTCTCTACGTAACGGCGAATCAACCGCTGCGATTGTGGGAGGTGTCAACTTGATTTTTGATAGTGTCGCCTACATATCTGAGTCGAAGCTTCATATGCTGTCGCCAACATCACGGAGTTCCATGTGGGATGCGTCAGCAGATGGCTATGCTCGGGGGGAAGGAGTCTCAGCATTGATGTTGAAAACGCTTTCTCAGGCGCAGGCGGACGGTGATCATATCGAGTGTATCATCCGCGAAACTGGTATGAATCAGGATGGTAGAACGACCGGCCTGACTATGCCAAGTGGCGAAGCGCAGGCAGCGCTGATACGTCAGACATACACTCGTGCTGGGCTTGACATACGATCTCCAAGCGACCGACCTCAATACTTCGAGGCCCACGGCACCGGAACTTTAGCGGGAGACCCACAAGAGGCTCGTGGGATCTACGATGCATTCTATCAGTTCGCGGATGACCGTGACAACCAAGAACACGGAGGAGAGCCCTTCGAAGAGAGACTCTTATGCGGATCAATCAAAACAGTAACAGGCCATCTTGAGGGTTGTGCTGGTCTTGCGGGACTGCTCAAAGCCTCTCTTGCGATCCAGCACGGAATCATTCCGCCGAACTTGCTGTTCACAAGCCTGAACCCAGACATCTCACCTTATTATCACCGTCTCCAGATTCCGACAACGGCCCTCACGTGGCCTACAGTGCCTGAAGGAGCTCCCAGACGTGCAAGCGTGAACAGCTTTGGATTCGGGGGCACCAATTGTCATGCTATCCTCGAGCAATATGTGTCTTCTCCTCCTTTATCTGGCCCCGTGGCCGCGCAAGATTCGTCTAACGAAGACTTCTTTGCCGGCCCACTACTGCTCTCAGCATTTGCGGGTCCGTCACTTGCAGCAAGCATTCACAGTTTGGCCGAGATGCTGGAAAATGAGAACGACAGCTTTAGCCTCGAGGACCTTGCTTTCTTCACGCAAACCCGTCGAACGACATTCCAGCAGCGCGTATGGTTTCCAGGGGGATCCAAACGCGAGCTGATCAAGTCCCTGCGTGCCATCGATTCTTCAGCTGAGATTGGTGTGCGAGCTCCGGCCAAGCTGAAATGGCACACACCTGGAATCCTGGGAGTCTTCACTGGACAAGGCGCGCAATGGCCTACGATGGGTCGAGACCTCATTAGGAAATGTCATGTTTTTCGGAGAAGCATCGAAGCTTGCGAAGCTGCTTTACAGTCGCTTCCTGATGCACCTACGTGGTCACTCACACAAGAGCTGCTTCGAGAGCCCTCTGAGTCGCGTCTCCACCAAGCAACGCTCTCACAGCCTCTTTGTACCGCCGTTCAAATCGCCTTGGTCGATACCCTGGCTGCTGCTGGCATTAACTTTCGTGGTGTGGTTGGACACTCGTCTGGCGAGATTGCAGCCACGTATGCCGCAGGGCTTTTGTCGGCGGAGGATGCTATACGCATTGCTTTCTATCGCGGTCTGCATGCTCACTTGGCTCGTGGAGCACAGGGGCAGCAGGGAGCCATGTTAGCTGTTGGCTTGGGCATCGACGATGCAGAAACGTTCTGTGAGTCCTTTAACGGCCGTTTAAGTGTGGCGGCCAGCAATTCTCCTACGTCAACAACACTTTCTGGCGACGTTGACGCCATTCTTTCGGCTAAATCCAGTCTGGAGAACAGTCAGACCTTTGCAAGGCTTTTAAAGGTTGATACTGCCTATCACTCAGCCCATATGCTTCCGTGCGCAAAACCTTACCTGGACTCGTTGAAGGCTTGCAACATCAAAGTGAGACCGCAGAATGATGAGTGCATTTGGATTTCATCAGTCTACGGTCATGCTGAGCTTCTTGACGATCCAGAAGACCTGAGTGTGCTTGCGGATGAGTACTGGGTTGCCAATATGTGCCAGCCAGTCCTTTTCTCAGAAGCCGTTGAATGCTCATTATGGCGTGCAGGGCCATTCGACATAGCAGTCGAAGTGGGCGCCCATCCTGCGTTGAAAGGCCCGGCAAACCAGACCATTACTGCTGTTCTGGGTGTCAACGCAAACGTGCCTTACACAGGAACTCTCCAACGAGGTCGTAATGATGTTGAAGCATTCACCGCTTCGCTTGGATCGCTGTGGACCACTCTTGGACACTGGGTCAATTTCGATGGTTGGAGAAAGGCGTACCTAGGACCCGACTGTAAGCCTACTGTGTCGGTGATCAAGGGCATTGGAGGCTATAGCTGGTCACATGAGCAAGTATACTGGAAGGAAAGTCGACTTTCCAGCCGATATCGATTAGCAGAGCGACCACCACATGAGCTGCTTGGGAGGCGAGCAGCTGACGATTCAGAAAACGAGATTCGATGGCGCAATATCTTGAAGGTCTCCGAGTTGCCATGGACTAGAGGACATGTTTTTCAAAAAGCAATCCTCTTTCCTACTACTGGATATGTCGCTCTAGCCATCGAGGCCGCGGCTGAAATTGCTGGAATTCACCGAGTCAAGCTCATCGAGATCTGCGATGTGTTGATCCCGCGTGCCCTTGTCCTCGAGGAGAACCACAGTGGAGTAGAGACGATCTTCTCTTTCCGCCGTCAGCCAACTGATAGCAGCACAACCATCGAAGGCGACTTCTTCTGCTGTTCCAGCGTGAACGGTGGCACACTGGAGACAAACTGTCGCGGCCGCCTCGTAATTGAGCTATTGGACTCGAACGAGATCAACGATGAGCCCAGGTCCTCTCTATTACCAGTACGATGTCCTCCACGTTCGGGTACCACGTCGATAGATGGGGATGCATACTATCACGCGATTTTCAGCACCACAGGACTAGACTACCAGGGTTTATTCCGTGGCAACAAGCATATCCAACGAACACTGGGCTTTTCTAGCGCTCATGCCTCTTGGAGTGTCGAAGATGTTGGAAGCCATTACTTGATGCATCCTGGTCCATTGGATGTTGCTCTGCAGTCTAGCCTGGCTGCCTTCGTTAACCCTACCCGCATTCCAATTCGAGGGTCATTCTTGCCGTCAGCAGTGTCCCGCCTAGCATTCGATCCTCACGCGCAGTACTTGTCTGACGATGGTAAAGAGGTAGTGTTCGAGTCAGACTGCTTCCTGACCAAGAATACGGGACGCTCCATTGAAGGCGATATTCACGTATTCGGACCAACATCGCAGTGTGTACTGCAAATCGAGGGCTTCAGAATGGACAACTGGACAGAAACCAGTGTTGCTGAAGATCGCCCTGTGTTCTCTCGGCTTGACTACCAACCGGATCTGTTCTACGCGAACACCAACAACCTCCCTGAGCTCGAAACCGATGACGCTGAGTTGCGGCTCCTCGAGGCCATCAATCGGTCAGCATTCTACTACCTACGCACATTCTTCGCTGCACTATCTGAATCCGATGTTGCCGACTGGACATGGGATCGACGGGCTTTCTACAATGCCGTGCAAAATGTTCTGCAGCAGACGCAGGACGGCAAACACCCACTAACGCAAAAGTCATGGTTTAGTGATACAGCTTCCCTTATGGAGGAGTATAAGCAATTCCCAGAGTTCAAAGGTCAAGCTGATCTGAATGCAATCCATGTGGCAGGAGAGCATCTCGCCAAGGTCATGGCTGGAGAGGAACGTCCTTTAGAAGTGTATCTTCGCGAGAATGTCTGGGCTCCGCTGTACTCCCATGGCCGTCATCAACTACGACTCAATCGCACGATCGCCGACCTTGCGCGCAGTTTCGCGCACCGCTTCCCGCGGGCAAATATCTTGGAAGTCGGTGCGGGCTCAGGAGGCACTACCATGAGCGTCTTGGCCAACATCGTAGACTCGTTTGGCCAGTATACCTTCACTGACGTCTCAGCCGGCTTTTTCGAGAGTGCGCGACAACGTATAGCAAAGATGGGCGTCGCAGCGGAACGGGTAGCATACAAAGTCCTGGATATCGAGCGTGATGCTCTCGAGCAAGGCTTTGAGGCAGCTTCTCAAGACGTGATCATAGCAGCAAATGTTCTACATGCTACAGCAGATCTGACCATGGCGGTGCAAAACGTACGTCGTCTCTTAAAGCCTGGAGGATATCTGTTTATGTTGGAGGTGACCGGCGAAAATCTCGAGGGCCTGCTTCTCATGGGCCCACTGGAAGGCTGGTGGCTTGGAAACAAGGAGGGCAAGACTAGCCAGCCTGGTCTGACACTCGAGGGATGGGATGAACTCTTCCAAAAGACTGGCTTTACAGGCGTTGACAGGTATCAGAGCGATGTGCCGGACCCCAAAATGCAGGCTGTTTCAGTCGTCGTCACCCAAGCTACTGACACGAGAGTGGACATGCTCCGCGAGCCTCTGGAGTACCTGGATCAACTACCCATCAGTGACCAAGTACTGATCGTCGGCGGAGCATCCTTAGCTATGTCGAAGACCATCCGGACGATCTCCCAACATGTTTCGCGCTTCGCCGGACGCGTGCAAGTGGTCCAAAGCATTGACAAGATCGATCCCGCCGTCCATACTAGTGGTCCCACTGCCGTCATTGCATTGTGCGATCTCGAGCGACCCTTCTTTGCTGATCCGGTGACCGAGACACGTTTACAGAACCTCCAGTCTCTGTTCGCTCATGCCACGGATGTTCTATGGGTTACGCACGGCCACCTTGATGACCAAGATCCTTCCTCAGCCATGATGCTTGGTCTTTGCCGGACCATGGTAATAGAATTGGAGCAGCTCAATTTGCAGTTCTTGAACACCACCATCAAAGGTACTCGGCCAGGAGACGCTCGCATCATTACCGAAGCATTTATACGACTCAAATTAGGTGCTTCGGATGATTTTGCCGCATCACCAATTCTGTGGTCGGTCGAGCCTGAGTTAACCTTGACGAATGAGGGTGAAATTCTCATCCCACGTCTCAAGCCAGATCGTGAGCGAAACGACCGGCTGAATGCGGCTGCACGTCACGTCACCAAGGCTGTGAAGCCTGCAGATCTGGTTGACCACAAGTGTACAGCGGTAGCTCGCGACAGCCGCATTCATCTTGAAGAAGACTCGCCGTGGTTAGTCGCAGGACCCCAAAAGCAAGGGAAGCTTGGCGACAGTGTCACGCTTCGTACCGCTCTGTCTGTGTCTCTACCGCAATCCACATCAAGCGTCCTTGTCAGTGGATTCGATCAGGAGAATAGACTTTTCGTTGCTCTCACTAAGGCTCACTCGTCGCTTGTTTCCGTTCCTCTCGATGCAGCGCTTCATCTGGAGACCATGACTTCACTCACAGCACCACAGCTCAGAATCCTAGCTCACCTGGTCATGGCTAAGATTGTGCTTGCTGCCATACCACCTCGAGCCTCTCTGCGGGAGCCGAAAGTCATCATACATGGTGCCTCGACAGCTTTGGCTCGAATGATCACGAAGTTGGGTGGGAGCGAAGCTCATTTCATCTTCACTCAATGCACAACCAGTACGAAATCGACCACGGCCCATCACATACCCCTGCATCCACGGTCATCCACGTACATCTTGAAACGAACCCTCCCGTCCAGAATAGGCTTCGTTTTGGCTCTCACGAAAGGGGATGCTGTGGCCGATAAGCTGGTTTCGACATATCAGGGCAGAGTAGTGGATGTTGATACCTTCCTCGCCACGCCCGAATCTAACCATCAATATCTTGCCGACGTCAAGAACTTGGTTGCGCAAGGCATCATAGCCGGGGAAAATCAAGCAGAGATTGAGCAGCCAATGGCAATACCTGCACACAACCTGCCGAAGTCACCAGCGTCCACCCTCAATTATCCCACCGTTGTAGACTGGTCTTCGGACGATCACGTTCCCTTGCAAATTACCGTCAACCCAATTGACGGCCGGGGACTCTTCTCTCCAGACAAGACCTACTTTATGGTTGGTTTGGTGTCGACCTTAGGCCGTTCCATTTGCAGATGGATGGCGGAGAATGGGGCACGGTACATCGCTATAGCAAGCCGGAGCGCCAAGGTCGATCCTCAATGGCTCGACGAGATGGCGCATCTTGGAGCTGATGTGCGTGTCTATCGCATGGATATCTCTGACAAGCGATCTGTGCAGAGCACGGTCGCCACGATACGTGCTGAAATGCCACCCATCGCCGGAGTCGCCAACGCCGCACTCGTCCTTCAAGACCGTCTTTTCCTGGACATGCAAGCTTCAGATATGAATGTAGTCCTGGCTCCAAAGGTCGATGGGTCGTTACACCTGCACGAGGAATTCAACGACCCTACGCTGGACTTCTTCATCCCTTTTTCCACTCTGTCCAGTGTTATTGGCAACGCTGGACAATCGAACTATGACGCGGCTTCCCTCTACCAGGTCATGCTAGCGAAGCATCGTCGCCAACAAGGGCTCGCGGCATCCGTCATGGAAATTGGGTGTGTGGCTGATGTCGGTTATGTCGCTGACCGCGGTCAAGCGCTGTTTGACAAGCTCGCACGCACAATGAAACTTCCTCTTTCTGAGTCTGATGTCCATCAGATCTTCGCGGAAGCCGTCGCCGCCAGTCCAGTCCGGGAGGATGAAGTGGTGGACTCCACTACGGCTGATATTGTGTCTGGCATGGGACATTATACGTACAACGCCAGCACTCCGAGCGAAGCACACCCTCCTTGGTTCACGAACCTTCTTGTGTCACATTACGTGAGAGAAGAGCATGGGTCCAGCGCGGCGTCTTCAGGATCAGATGCCGACCATCTGTCCGTAGCTGCGCGATTGAGTGCGACAACATCCGAAGACGAAGCAGCCGCTGTTCTTACCCAGGCACTGGCAGGTAGAGTCGAGTCCATGCTACAGATGTCTGCCGAGAGCTTCAAAGTTGACGCTTCTTTGCTTGATGTGGGCATCGATTCACTCCTCGCAGTCGAATTGCGAACCTGGTTCTTGAAAGAAGTCCACGTCGACGTGCCGGTCCTCAAGATTCTCAGTGGAGAAAGCGGCGAAGACATCTGTGCGTTCGCTGCCAGCCAGTATCTTGCAGAAAGGAGCAAAAGCGAAGCCAAAGCAGCTTCTGAGGCGCCCAAGGCAGATTCACCACTGGCAGAGACAGAGTCAGCAAGGGAGGCGGTATCAAGTGACACGTCATCCGAGATAGAGAGATCTTCCTCGCCCGGTTCCAGCGATGTGGCAGATTCACTCCTGGCGACGAGTGTGAGCACTGTTGGGGTGGACAGCAAGGGAGAAGGTGTAGATGCAGAAGTCCAGGATTTGCCACCGCGGGCACTTCGCAGCACCGCCCCCATGACACATGCTCAGGCCCGGTGAGTCTTGCGCTGCTGTCGTCTATAGGTCGTCAATCTAAAAAGTGGTTTTGCTGATGATTCGTCGCTCTTCTCTGTAGAATGTGGGTTGCCGACCACGTGTCCATGAACTTGACCACGAACAACAACATCATTGTTTACGACGTGCATGGGTTTGTCAACGTTGCCCGTCTTCATCGTGCACTTACTGCCGTCATTGCTCACCATCCTGGACTGCACACCTGCTTCTTCCAAGACGATACTGATACACCTTATCAAGGCCTTCTGGAAACTCCTTTGGAGTGCTTCAGGCATGTTTCCGGATCTGCTGAGGACACTGAGGTTGAGAGAACAATTCAAGAGCAGCTACGAGCACGGAAATGGCGCCTACAAAGAGGAGAAGTCCTCGAAGTCGTCCTCATATCCCACACAAGCGATAGGCATACACTGCTGGTCGGCTTTCATCACATTGCCATGGACGGCTCGGCCTGGGCCATTTTCTTCCGCGATCTGGATCTGGCGTACCGAGGCCTACCTTTACCAGCACCCGGGAAGTCACTGGCCGACATTGCAACATCGGAGGATTCACTCAGCCACGACAGCTTGGCGTACTGGAGACAACAAGTGAGCCCCATCCCTGAGCCACTTCCTCTTCTTCCATTTGCCTCTGTCAAGGCCCGCCCACCTTTACACTCATTCTACAATCACATTAACTTGACAGAGCTGAACGGCTCGATAGTGGATCGCATAAATGCCGCCAGTCGCTCCCTTGGAGTCACCTCGGTGAACTTCTATCTGGCTGCTGTGCACCATCTCTTATCACGCTTGACCGCGGCCGAAGATATCTGCATTGGGATCACGGATGCGGGACGCACTCTTGAAACAGCAGAAACTATTGGCTGCTTCATCAACATGCTGCCACTGCGCCTCCGAACAATCAAAGCTGGGTCATTCAAGCAGTTGGTACAGCACATCAATGAAACATACCGTGATGCTCGAATGCATTCCAGTGTGCCCTTTGACGCGATTCTTGATTGCGCCGACATCAGCCGGGACCCAACGTGCTCACCTCTCTTCCAGGTAGGCTTTGATATCCGGCCCAGATCGTCCTCAGATATCTCTCTCGGCAACTGTCGAATGACCATTCGGGACTCCACAGATTCAGTGCTATCATACGACATGTCGTTTAGCATTACACCAATGCCTGTGTCAGAACCGTCTTACGTCCAGGTCACGACTCGATCAGACCTCTATTCGCGAGAGGCGACTGATTTGTTGGCACAAATGTACATCACCCTTCTGGAGAGCGCGGTAGGAGCATCTGCTCCTGATGTACATGCGGAAGCCTCGAGCCTCGAGATCTATCCCAGATCAGGGTTACGACAGGCTCTTGATTTTGGTCTTCCTAGACCACAAATCTACGGAAGCTGGCCATCGACCATCACTGAACGGGTGGAACTGATGTGTCAAACTTATTCTACTACTACTGCCATCAAGGATGATTCAGGATCTATGACATACAACGAAATGTCCCAGGCTGTCATGGGTTTAGCCACACGCCTTCTACCCTACCGCAACCTTCGTGTTGCTGTCCTTTGTGAGCCATGCCGGGATTGGGTCATTGGACTTCTCGCTGTCCTACGAGTTGGCGCGACATTTGTTTCGCTTGACGCAACACTGCCTCAAGCGAGACTCGTGGCCATGACAGCAGCCTGTGAGCCAAGCGTCGTTTTATGTCATGCTGAGACAAAAACGCTAGCCTCCCAAGTTGTGCTTGATACTGGCTTGGCTGCCCGGCTTTTATCCTTCGACGACGCGCACAATACTCCCAGGGAAGTTGACAGAGTGGACAACCTCGAGGACTCAAGCAGAGCATCGTTTATTCTCTGCACAAGTGGGACGACTGGTGTACCCAAAGCCATCCTACTAACGTCTGCAGGAATCATCAACGCCATTGCCCACAAAGCTCACCTGTATGACATGCGACAGGAAGATGTTGTTCTGCAAAAGAGCAATTTTGGCTTCGACATGGCTATCGCTGAGACTCTGCTTGCATTGGTCCATGGGTGCACTTTGGTGATGGCTCCGCAGGCGGTGCGAGGGGACCCCGTGGCCATGACCGACTTAATGGTTCGAGAGAACGTGAGCTTCACCATCGCTTGTCCCACGGAGTATCTTATGTGGCTCCGCTACGGTACCGACAGCCTTGCCCGCGCAAGATCCTGGCGTGTGGCTCAATCTGGAGGCGAAAAGGTCCCCGAGGCTCTCCACTGCGAAATTCGAAGTCTTCCTTCCAGCCCCGTGTTCTTTAACGCGTATGGGCCGACTGAGATCTCCATTTGCGCGACTATGCACCGAGTTGACGGACCACCGGCAGAAGATCCCTTGACGTTGGGCGCTGCATCAGTCGGTCTACCTATGAGTAACGTGGGCATCTTCGTCATTGACGAGTATGGCCACGTCTGTCCACCGGGCATACCGGGAGAAATATGTGTCACAGGAGTCGTTGTCGCCCTTGGCTACCTTGATGCCAACGCCACAGCGAAGTCATTTGTCGAAAGCTTTGAGCTCTCCGAAGGGGACGGCACGACACATGCGCTAGGCAGGATGTTCAAGACTGGGGATCGAGGCGTCTGGCGAGCAGATGGGACAATAGGCTTCCTCGGTCGCATAGCCGGCGATACTGTTGTGAAGATCCGAGGTCTGCGGGTGGATCTGACTGATGTTGAAAACGCAATTCGCTCGCAAGGAACGCACATCGTTACAGAAGCCGTAGTCACCCTGCATGAGCAGAACGAGGATACTTTCTTGGTCGCACACGTGGTTCCAAACCGCCAAAGCATTCTCGACCTGACGGATTGTGGTGGAAAGGATCCTCTCGAAGACGGCGAAGGCATGTGTGGAGCGCTACTGGAAGATCTCATGCGTCAACTGCCTCTTCCACGCCACATGCAGCCGAGTCGTGTTGTGGTTCTTGCGAGCCTCCCACTGACTGCGCATGGAAAAGTGGATCGAAGAAAGCTGGGTAGTGCTTCACTGCCACCTCCAAGAGCCACTATCCAGCAGTCCGACAATGGTGCCAATATCACGACATTGAAGCAAGTGGAGCTGCACTTACTATGGAGCCGTATTCTTGACCGCGCTGATATCCCGCGACGCACAGACATCGACTTCTGGGCCATGGGAGGCTCGTCGCTGCATCTGGTGAAGTTGCAAGCAGCCATTCGTTCTGAATTGCTCGTCAGCCTGTCGATCCGCGACATGTTCATGCATAGTACGCTTGGGGCTATGGCAGAGTTGATCAGCAATCCAACTACCAACGTGACTGCTGAGATAACGATTGACTGGGCTGAGGAAACCAGTCCTTCCGATGATTTGAGGGCGGCTCTGACCTCGCGAGATGCAATCCCATCGTACAAAGACAATTCGGCACCGTGCGGTGAGGTACTTTTGACCGGCGCAGATGGCTTTTTAGGCGGCCACATCTTACGTGCTCTTCTTCGCAATGCTGAAATTCGACGAGTTCACTGTCTCGCAGTGCCACTTGCAACACACTTGCCTTCTGACGTTGATCGTGCTCGCATCGCCGTCTACGAAGGCAGCAGTCTTCAGAAGCAGAACTTTGGCTTGGATGAGGCAACCATCGACAACCTCAGCACGAGCGTGGACCGCATTATTATCGCCGGAAGCCATGGACATTGCTTGAACAACTACTCCTCCCTTCGCAAACCGAATGTCACCAGCACGAAAATCCTCGCTTCTTGGGCAGCTCGTCGATGTATACCGCTGCATTACGTCTCTTCGAACCGAGTCACTCTTCTCTCCAAGCACGCAGATGCATCACTGCCGCCTATCAGTGTCAAGGAGTATCAGCCACCAAATGATGGCTCCGAGGGTTTCACGGCTTCGAAATGGGCTGGTGAGGTCTTCCTAGAACGTTTGACAGCGGAGGCGGCAGAACGAGGGCTGCTGTTGCCCGTCACGATCCACCGACCTTGCGCAGTGGTGGGAAGCGAAGCTCCCTCGGACGATGCGCTCAACGCCATTCTGAAATTCTCAACACTCATGAGCGCCGTGCCGAAACTGTCCAATCTGTCCGTTTCCGGCTACTTCGACTTCGCACCCGTTGAGCAGGTCGCTACGGGTATCGCTGATATGGCTGCAAGCACGGAGCAACCGTCATGCCTTCGATTCCGGCATCACAGTGGAGGCAAGAGAGTGCCACCCAGCGAGCTCAAGACTTACCTGGGAACGATACACGGGAAAATGGTTGGTGAGCTTGAAGTGGAAGAATGGATCACCAAAGCCGCTGACTTGGGACTGGAGCCATTGATTGCCGTCTACCTGCGTGCTATCGTGGAAAATGGCAAAGAGATGGTGTTCCCATTCATGGGTGCGGCAAATTCAGAGCCTGGCATCAGCGTGTAGTCGGCGCCGTGATTCACACACTTCCACGAACGCAGTCGATGCCGTTTCGTTGTAGCTTCACCTGTGTGCTGCACGTCCTACCGCGGATAGCCCAAGCAGCTAACATCCACAGTGCTGTGTATACGACGGAGGCACAGTAGAGCCAAGGAGCGCTACAAGTGAGGTCGGCGAGGTGTCTCCTGCATTCAACCAGGCTTTCAATAGAGTTTGGCGAGGTCCCTACAAGTTAAGCGCGACAGTCAATAAAGTATAGCGACAGGCAATATACGATTCCTCCTGACCACAGCAACTCCATTCGGAACTTGCAGACCCGTCATCACGAACCTCGTTCACGATACACCCGCCCGGCCTTGCGACTGGCGCCAAGGACGCGATCAGGTTGGATTCGCAAGGCTGGCGGAAAGAATCCAGTATATGCCGTAACTTCTGATAAGGGCCTGCGCTTGCATACCATGGGGCTGTTGATGAGCACCACCATTGTTCACATGCTGACGGACGGTAGCAGCCGAGGCATCGTGAACAGTTACATGGTTCTGGGATGAATAGAGAGGCAGCCAGTCAAACAATGGGCCTTTGGTGACGATGTGGTTGAACTTGCTTTCACGTACCTGGCATGGCCAAGCCCATCGCGAGGCCGTATGAAACTCTATTCTTCTCCCGCCGCCCGGCTGCTCGATGACTCCGGGACAAGCGTCGATCAGCATTTTGACGCCATGACTCAGGCTTCAGAGGGGACCCTGGAAAAGGCTCAACGTGTGTGACGTGAAGGGCGTGAGAACGTGATATTCTGATGGGCAGACGGATGGTTCTGAAGGAGGATGAGCGAAAAGACGATCGGCGGGTCGTGGGGAGGTAGAACAGAGTTCAATTGCAAGATGGATGAGCACACACACACACACACACCGTCTCTCACGAGCGTCAAACTGAGTTTCATTGCAGTGTGCATTTATTACGCACCTGACAATCCCGTCCGCTGGAGAATTTGGAACAATGCCTGGATATTGAAGCATAGGGCCAAAGCATGTTGGATCTCGGAAATACTGGCGTGGAGGAGACCATGTGCACATCACCACGCATCTCACGTTGTGTACAGTACACTGGTCTTTGCCAAGATGCACAACAAGGGTGCGGTCAAGAGCGTGAAATGATGCTGGGAAAGCATATCATGCATTGAAGTGGTCATTCTACAAATCGCAACTCGAGTTCATCGTCTGGGAGAGCTAGGACTCGTCCGTCGTAAGATCACTGTAACCCGTTTCCACCTCGTATCCTGAACGCCTCGCAACCACGCGGAATGCCATGATAATATGTCAACCAGGAAAACATCGCACAAGCCCTGCCCAATTATGCAACTGCTGCATCAGTCGCTCGCATCCGAGTGTGACGGACCATCTAGTACCGGCCGTGCGGCTTGTTATGGTGGCTCTGCTTCCATTTATCCTCGCCCTTGCTTCCGAGGAATGCGCCGGCGAGGGCACCGATAATGCCGTGGCCTGCCTTGTGCCCGAGGAACCCGCCGCCGAGACCACCAGCGACGGCACCCATGAAGCCTCGCTCGCCCTCTTGTGGATTGTTGGGGTCGGCTGGATCTCTGGTGTAGCCGTAAGGGTTCATCGGGTCATTCGGGTTGCTTGGCGGATGCTGTTGCAAGTATTGCTGTTGCTGGTCGTTGAAGCCGTAGCCTTGTGGCGGGGGCGCGATTCCGCCCGGCTGCTGATGCGAACCATATGACTGATCGTAGGACGATTGGCCGTTGTTGTAGCCGCCGTGGTGAGGCGGACCGCCCTGTCCACCTTGTTGATACTGGCCGCCGGTGTAATCAGGCGCAGGAGGCGCGCCGTACCCTTGTTGCTGACCGTATGGCTGTTGTCCGTATCCGCCTTGCTGTCCATACTGCGGCTGCTGTTGCCCGTAGCCTGCGCCTTGCTGGGGATAATTGCTGTCGTAGCCTTGACCGTAGCCCTGCTGACCACCGTAGCCCTGGTTGTAACCTCCCTGGCTGTACTGGCCGCCGTAGCCGCCCTGGTTGTTGTAGGGGCCAGACATTGCTCAATGGGTGTGATGTGGTCGTTCAATGGAGCCGAAAGTGTTGTGAAATGCGGACGATGGGAAGATTTTCTGAGGCTAAGGTTGTTGTTGTTGTTGTTGTTGTTGTAGGATCAAAATTACGTCGTGAACACTGCGACAGATGCGGTGCTTATATTGTGGCCTGCGGGCAAAGGTGGTGGTTAGAGAGGGGCTGAGTGGTCAGTCGCTGGTTCACAGCCCACATGACGCACTTGCCGGCCTCCGCCGCGCCACAATCGATAAGCTGAGGTTGCGTGTTTTCGCTCTCCGCTGCGGTCCGACTTCACCTCTCGCGCCTCTTTTGCCATTTCGCTTTTCGCATCGACCGCTTCCCGGTGAGGCGTGGGTTGCCGCGCCACCATAGCGTGGCTGAGAAAGATTCTTCTACCCGCCTTCATGTTCTTTGGCATCGAAATATACCGCATCAGCACTTCGCTCTGGCTGGTCGACAACCACGCGAAGTGGATGCCCAGAAATTCGACCAGTTTTCTTCTTCTGGTCGTCCATCCACCGTTTCCAGCAAGTTGCAGAACGCCACCGCACTTGACCCCCCCAGTCACCACGCACCAGACCCTTGCTGGGCTGAGGGCCGGCCGAACTGGTTGGCGACAGGATGCTTTGCGGGCGACAACACTTCCACCGACACATTATCCATCCACACTGACTTTGCCATCGTCTTCTGGAAGGTGGAGGTAGAACGCCAGCTCGGTACTTGTAGCTCACACGGTAGAAGTCGCTACTCAGATCGGGTTTCGAGCAAGCTGCCCAATGTCGCAGGTCCAATACTTCTCGCTACTGACATAATTGGCAGTAGTGATCGTGACTTTCCGGCACGCGGCCGCGACATTTTGACTTCTCGCTTGGCAATACGTAGAGTTTTATTGCATCAGATCGGCGAGGTACAGGAACATAGTGTGCCTAGGAATCACCACCGAGAACTCACCATCTCCCACAAGGCAAAAGACAGGCACCTTCTTCGTTGGCGCGCATATCATTCCTCCCATGCGACATTGATTGTTGCCGCTGCTAACTGCTAAGAGCACGGTGTAGATTTCTCCGCCACGTGAAACATATATGACGAGAGCATGCATCCGCTCCGCTCCACAGTTTCGGTCTGATACCGTTCAGCTGCAACATGACGATACCACAGCTGTCAGCCCTTCTCATGAGGAAATTCTTCTCAAGCATACCTCCTGATATGAAAGCTTGCTATATGGAGATTAAGGCCTTCCTACTAGGTCTTCCCCGATCAACTGAAGCTTTGGTGTTTCAGACAGATGAAACTCCGACACCTAAACGCCCCATCTCGTCAGGCGCAAGTGCTGCATTGCTGCATCGACCTTATGGTCAGTGCGTCCTTGAAGCAATTTGCGTCTGGTGCCATGCAGCGGTGGTGCAAGCAGAGACCCTTGGCTGGCCCCGATTAATTTTTGTGCTCAATGCTTGGAACCCAGACATGCTAGGATATGCCGGCAAAGTACACCGTGGTCCAAAAGGCCATGTAGTCGACCACAGTATGCAGAAAGTCTGTCTTGAACGCGGCATTGTGTCTCGACCCTGAAGAAGGCCGGCCCACAGCATGTCGAGTATGCTACAGCGTCGTTACGAGAATTTGTGACCCCACGATCGCTGCCCTGGTATTGGATGTCCCCGTCAATGCTCTCTCACCCAGGTCGCTCTCGTTGCCCTTCTTCTGAACCTTCGTTCCTCCCTGCCAGCCAGTGCAGGCACCTTTCTACCATACTAGTAGATCGCCGCCCGAGACTGGTTCTCAGAAACACGCTCCACACGTTCAGAAGATCGTTGGTCCATTGAGAACTCAACTCTCCAGAGTCCTCACTATGCTTCCATCAATGGATCGGAGGCAGGACAACGGACAGCAATCGGCCATCAATCAAAACCAAAACCAAGGAAGCTCCAACCAATTGGACACCAACCAACGGACGTCCAATCAAGGCAATAACAACCAGAACTCCAATCAAGGGAACAACAATCAGAATTCCAATCAGAATTCGAATCAAGACCCAAACCAAACTACTTCTGCTCAGGGCAACAACAACCAGGGAGGCTCGACTCAGTCCAATCAAGGGAGTACACAAGCCGAACCCACGAATGGAAACCAGAATCAAGCCCAAGGTCAGAACCAGAACCAGAACCAGAACCAGAACCAGAACCAGAACCAGAACCAGAATCAGAACCAGAATCAGGACCAGAATGGAAATCAACCGGCCGCAACTCCGGCTTCTTCTTCTCCTACGCAAACGATAATACTCTTGTTACAAACCGACGGCTCGAACAATGGTGGCAGCCACAACTCTAACGACGGAAGGATCACTGGTGTGTTGGCTCAGCCTACGGGGCAGTCGAACGGCCAAGAGCAAAACGACAACAATCGCGGCGATGGCAGCAACCGAGGCAACGACAACGACAATGGTAATGATCGCAATCAGAACGACGACGACAACAACAACAACAACGGCAACGACCGCAACCAAAATGATAATAACACCAATGGTAGCGATCGAAGTCAGACCGACGACAATAACAACAGCAGCAGCAGCAACGACCGTAACCAAAGTGACAACGACAACAACGACAATGATAACGATAGCAATAACCAGAATTATGATGACAATCATCGCAATCAGAACGATCGGGACAATGCCGGAGGGGGCGGGATCTCCGATGGGGCCGTGAAGGGTATTGCTATCGGCGCCAGTGTTGGTATGAAAGCTTCACATGAAAACACTTACCAAAGTTGTAAGTACTAACATCTCGATACAGGTGGTGTCTTGATTCTCGCCATCATTTTCTTCATCCTTTGGAAGAGACGAAGAGGTGCCAGGTTCTCTCAGCTTGCTCATTTCAAGTCGCGTTCCGATAGCACCGTCCTCGGTCCAGGAGCAGGCAACGACCACATCTCATCACTGCCTATACACCGCAACGATTGCCTCACAGTACATCAAGATCACCAGGAGTCAGCTGTGAGTAATAGCGGACAAGCAGAAAAGGCAAATGGCGCTACATCAGCAGCACGGAGCGCACCAGGACTAGCCGGGCCAGAAGCTTGGAAGTCTTCTCATCCACCCAAGTTTGGTTCGCCAGAGGCTCTTCAAGCTCTCTACGAAAACCCCTCGCGGGCCCAGCAATCACTCACACCGCCTGCGCCAGCTTACGTCTCATCGCCACCTCGAAGAAGCGTTGTGGCACTGCAGAACTCAGTCGTCAAAGAAAGCAGTCCCGAAAACCCCGGTCTGGGCTTGTTAGTTCGGCGCTCGACAGACCTGTCTGGTGCTAGCGACAGTGAATGGCCGTTGAAGAGCGCAGACAATGCTCCCGAAGATGATCGAAACCCCGACCGCTGGAGCTGGTCCAATTCCAACGCACCACCGACGCCTCGTATACTCCCTCCGAACGCAGTCAATTCGCGCTCGTCCCTGCAGAGCAACACGAGTCGCAGTTTGGCAGCATGGCTGCGAAATACAGGCAGAGAAGACGAAACGAACAATCACGAGCAAGGCGTAGGACACGCGGCGCTGTTGAAGAACCAGGCTGTGAAGTCTGCCCTGTCGCCAGATATACCGACTCGAAAGACCTCCAGGAAGCATAACCCTGCAGGAGGGCTTGCTGCCATCTTCAAATCGAACAGCTTCAATGCTCCGACGACACCGCAGCCTGCTTCTACGGCGAAAGTGGTCTCACCACCACGGGCAGCCAGCAACACTGAGATGAGGGAACAGATATGAGCGGTTTCGGCGCCGTCTCGATTCATCAACTACGATAACCCGGACCTATAGCGCCAGGCTTGGCGAGGTCGTTCCACTTTGTACATGCCATATACGTCACCCAAAGCTGACCGCCCACTCGTCCTTTTGATTTGACGTTCAAGATACGATACCCTTTGAGAGCGCTATGAAACGGACATTCCTTGGAGAAGGATGAAGGAGAAGCAGAGAACGTGGACTGATGCTACTGATATGTTATCCTCATGTCTTATATATCCCCAACCATCCGCGTCCAAACACTTTTGATGTTGAGCCGCAGTGCCCCAGCCTCTCGTTCACGTACATCTCTCAAGCGGATATTGCCGGGACGTTGTGTACCAGATACATCTCCTGTGATCTAACGCCAATGGCCTAGACCGACTAGTCGTCAAGGTGTCCAAAGGTGAGGTATCAAGACGTTCACGGCTGTCGCCGACCAAAGACCTCTTTCACATTCGCGCAGGCAGTCCAAAGGTTCTCTGGTCGTCGACAAGGCCGGCGAACTTCTTCTTACTCATAGTCTCCGCCCGAGGCAAATCATGGAGTACAGCGCCTAGTCCTGAACTCCGGCTGAGCTGTCCCGGTCTGACCTCACGCCTGGCAACGTTAGAATCTCTGGTGATCAAAAGTCATTCAGTGTGCCATGATGGAGCCGGATCCTGATGTCGTTGAAAGTGTGTACTTTCTGTATTGCTTGTTGGACTTGATGGCTTTTCGATAGTCGCGAGCGTTCGCGCTGCACTACTTATATATCTCATCGTCTCTACGATGTCAATCTGAGTAGTGTAGCTGTAGATGATCAGCTTTGCTTTGTGTCAGAGGAAGCCCACACTTTCGCGCCGAGTCGACGCGTCGCAGAACCTTCCGCGGAGCTGCGGAACGGCCTTGATACTGGACTTGTTCCGTCGAGAGGATGTCTTCGGCCTTGAAAGGCGATACAGTCTTTCCGATTCTCTTGTGCCATTGATTTACGTATCTTGCAGCTGCGTGTTTTCTAGAAAGTGGCGGAAGTCCTAGGGCTGTACACCGCCAGAAATTTCTATTCCTCTATTTCTAGCCTTGTTACACCGTTGGCTGCTTCACGCGTACTGTCGACTTAATCGATCCAGTTGCTTCCCTAGAATGTTGTGCGATCGGCAATTGCTCAGTCACGTCTAATTGACCTCGTCGGCGCTAGCAATAAGCAACGGAGACATGTGCCAAACCACCAAGATCCTCCTTTAGACATGTCGATGATCAACGGTAAAGTGGTAGACAAAGATAGTTAAGTAGCCGTTTCATCATTTCTATAACCAAACCTACACGTGGAATTTCTCCCTATCAATGGGCAAAAGAACGGGCTGACTCCAGTCTATCCAGATAGACAAAAGAAAATGACACACGCATTGATGCGAGCTTTTGCATGTCAGATACTATGCTGAACTCATCTGTTGCAATCGAATAACTTACCAGCAAGGGGCTCGAACCCTCAACCTTTGGTGATTCCGGAACCGAAAACCAACGCGCTACCATTGCGCCAACCACCCGCAATGACGATTGGTCAGTTCTGGCTCGAGATCGTTCATAATGTGAGTATCTTGGCGCTTGCGCCTCCGGCCAGAGCAACAGCATCAGTAATCATATCAGCAACCACCCAGTCTCTTCTTCCATTCTCTGGAGCTCGAATTTGGTTCAGTATCCTTATCTGGACTCCACAGATCTCTTCGCAGTTTCCCGAGTTCCTCGACATCGCCATCATCGTCACTGTGGAGCGTGTCCAAAGCGTTGATCAACGATCGTTGGAAACGAGAATAGGTCTGTTGCGATGTTGCTTTTAATGCCGGAGATCACTCTATCGTCCATTCTCCCAGTCGCTGGCGTCCCACTCTGGTGTGGAAAGACTCCGTTGTTCTCGGAGCCATCGATCAGCGGAGTTTCGAGGACGGGCGTAATTGTTCGCTGAGCTGGGACGAATATGATGAGTTGGAGGCGCGACGAGGAAGAATACAATCCGAGGCGCCTAGGGAGTCTCTTGAATAAGACGGAGCCGGTCTCTACCTGCTTCGATGATGCAGAATATTTCCCCCTGGACCACGCAGTGCATCAGGCTGGAGAATCGCGGCCTATAGGTACAAGCCGATACAGACCAGGCTACCGCTCTGCAGGCCCTTGAGTCCGACTCAACATGCGAGATGTATCGGATGGCAGCACCCGCTCATTCATTAGGACCACATTCTGGCTCGCGCTGCTGATAATCTAATCTCGACCAGCCTTCGGGCTTAGCAAGCTCAACTTCAATACGACAAGATAGCAAAGTGTCATTCCAAAGCTGGTCAAGTTCTTAGACAGATCAAAAGTTGTATGAGCGCTTTGGGATGGATCCGAACGCATTACCGTATCCAACTTGCTGGCTTCACTATGAACACTCAACGTGTCCACAAGCTCAACGCCATCGTTTGCTACTGTGGCTTGTCTCGCAGAAGCTGGACGCATCTTAGCATAGTCCAGATTGCTTCTCGGATCTGAATGCCTACATGGCTTGTATCCTGCGAGTGAAGGATCTTGTGTCGACGCGTTACCCTGCATGTCTTTGTTGAAACTCATGCCATCACACGAGTGTATCTGGGGCTGACCTCGCGATTTGAATGCCTTCAGGCCTATCGTAGGCGACGTTGGCCCAATTCTGGATACATTCCGCACAGCCATGTCTTCTGCGTACAAGATTAGACGTGGAATGCGGGTGTGAGCAGAGAAAGCAGCGCATGGAAGAACAGCCAGAATACACCCCAAACATTCGCATTATTGTTACTGAGTACATGCCGAATGAAGGCGCCTGGAAAGGGAGAAACAGGCAAAAAAGCTAACGACCACGCCACTGCTCGCTGTAAAGCCAGAACATATTTGTGCCAAGCCCGAAGAGCCAACTCCCATATGAGTACGTATGTGATAAGATGGTAAGGAGAATCATCAACAAACATTATACTGACTCCCGAAATGCTCGAAGCCTGGCAAAGCAGGCTTCTATGTCTGCATCGATCCACCCCCCGTCCTCGTCTCCCTTCTAGAAAGTCTGAGATTCTGCACTATCGCGCCTATTTCGGGCTGCTGATGCTTCCACATCGCCTATCGCTTGTCCCACCAGGCTGTGGCCCACATGGTCTCTATCGTCGAAGATGAACGGACCTGCATCATTCCTTGGCGTCATTGGGCCGTCCTGCACTGGCCCTCCAGGAGAGAGCGCAAACTGGGTGTGGGTGGTAGGTGTCGTCGATCTTGCTCCGTGAGATTCATTGGCCGTTCGTGGTGCGAGTTTTGGGGCGATGTCTATCGGTCGTGTTGTCATTGCCCCCGAGCTAGCTCGTGACCTGTGATACGGGAGTCTCACTGCGCCAGCTTCTGCTGGTCGCGGCATTGAGGCTTGCCGTAGCGCAGGAGACATTGTCGATTCCTGGAGGAGCCTGGAAAGTTCCTCTTGCATGTCCGTGTCGCGGCTGTCACGTTCCGGGGGTGGAGGCGTATGGTATCGTTGATGTTCGTCACCCTCGCTGTTGCTATAGTTTGGGTCCTCTTCCGACGAAGCTCTCGACTCCACCCTGTTGTCAATTTGACCTTGTGATGCCTCGTCTAACTCGGCGTGTTCTTCGATTAAATCATCGAACTCTGCATCCATCGCAGGTTCTACATCCACGTCGGCTTCGAGGTCTGATACTAATCTGCAGTTGGGACAGTTGAAGTTCGGCCAGGCCGGGCCGTTGATGTAGTTCCGCACGCACTTGAAATGCCACACGTGGCTGCAAGGCGCGACGAACAATGCCTGGCACGGTGCCACTGGATTGAGGCATATTGAGCATTCAGAGCTGTTCACACTCGCGGCATCCGAGTCGCGCCCAGCTCCACCTTTCGGCTTGAGAGCATTCTTCAGGATCTTCTTGTGAGCGGAAGTGTTGAAGCTGTTGAGCGCTTTCTGCCACCCTCGGTTGCATTCTATGCGGATTTTGACACAGCGGAAGATGGCTTCCTCTCCGCCCTTGAAGTCGATGCCCAGCTGGACGACGTCTCCATCATTGACTGGGTATGGCCGACTTTCTGCACCTGGGCTCGAAAGCCTAACGTGATTCAAGAACGTGCCCGAACTGGATTTCACATCCTTGACATACCACTGCCCTTCATTGCACCAGAACTCGCAATGCCTTCTGCTCACAACCTTGCTCTTGAAGCCCACCACGTCGCCGGTGGCGTTGTCGCGTTCGCTGTACCGACCAACGCGAACCACGCTGGTGGGCGATTTGAGTTGCCTCGATACGGCGGCGAATTGCAGTGAGGGTCGGTGGTTGGCTCGAGTCTCGATATGTGGGATGAAGCGGATCGTGGGTAGTTGGTCTTTGGCCTGGCCGGCAAGCGGCGTTGACGAGGATCCTGGCATATTGCTGGGCGACTCCGCCGCAGCTCCAGTCGTGGCTTCAGTCGCTGATGCCCTGCGAGCTATGGGGTGTGCCGTGGCCGTTGGTCCTTGCGGGTTTGCGGAACGACTTCTCGTCATGTCGCCCACGGTCGTACTCGGCTCGGACGATGCTGATTCGGTGGAGGTCGAGGTCGGATGCGGCGACTCTCGGTTCAGGCCGCTCCTGCCTTGGATTGTCGGTATCCAGCCGTTTTCTGCAGAATGGATCGTCGAAGAGGGTGCAGGGTGATGCCGATGATTACCCCGCTCCGTACTCGACAATGGCGGTGGTGAAGGATTTATTCGTTCGTTTGTGCGCGAAGTCCCGGGAATGGAGGTCGAGCGTATTAACGGTGGCACCGGCGGCGGCGGCGTTTCCGCCCGGTGCAAATGGTTGTGTGTGTAGCTGCGCAGGTAAGAGAGGCCCCGGAGCCTGCTGGGTCGGGGTGGAGAACTGGGAGTGGCGCTCGTCGCCGCGGTGTGTACGGAGGCTGTAGCAGAGCTAGCGTTTAGCATCGCTGGACGGCCGGTTGCATCTGTGTACTCTGCTGTGTGTGTTCGGCGGCGTAGCGCAGGTGCTAATGGCGCGACGTATATGCATTCAATCGCCCAACCAGGCCCACGGAAGCAAGCGAATAGCAGATGGAAGGGGGAGGACACAACGTGGCAACAGTATCAAGCGGCCGAACAGGAGGAATGGCACAGCGGCACTCGGTCGTCGAGGTGGTGTGGCACTGGGAGACGGCCAGGTGTGCAGTGGAGGGTACAGCGGAGGGTACAGTGGAGGGTACCGTGAAGGGTCGCCGGATGCTCTTCGCGTGGTTGGCGTGCAAGACGGCACGGGGTAAGATCACCGGCATCGAAGTGCTCTCGACGATGGAGCCGGAGCACACGGCATGACATACATCAGCGGTACATGTACATACCGGCAGGCCCAACAGTGGAAGTGGACAGCGGAGGCACGGGAGCAGCCGACGTCTTCAAACACAACAAGCGCCGGGGGCATGTGTCGTGAATACGGCATCACAGGTAAGTTCTATCGTTGGAAATTGCAGCAACAGCCTTTGCTCTATTCTAGGTTGCCGGCCCTTCACGTGAATTCAGTCGCGGGCCTGAGTGCGAACTGTTATAAAGCCTCCGCCATCGTTCATTGGTCGGACACGCTCTGGTCGAGCTTTTCGTCAACCCTGTCACCACAGAAGCACAATAATTGGAAGCTGATACGGTGCATGTGCCTTGACCACTTTCAGTCGCACAGGTTCGTCGAAGGCGGCGGCGTTGGGGCCGAAAGCCGTGGTGTCGATCAAACTTTGGATCTAGCGGGCGGACTGCCGAGCTCGCTAAACATCCGCGAAAGAAAGTGACCCTTCACACCACCATCATCGCCTTCATCGACGCTATTATATGCTGCGCCTGCCGAAGATGAGCAAATCGTTGGTGCTGCCGCGGCACATTTCGAGAAGCGCACAGTCAACACTTCGGAGATCTCATAAACTACGACAATACGCGACAGCATCGAGAACAGCTCCCAGCACGAAAGAGCCTACCGACCTTGACCAGATCACGACCTTGCCCAACGGCATCAGAGTAGCAACAGAAGCGCTACCTGGCCATTTTTCCGGCATCGGTGTGTACATTGATGCCGGATCACGATACGAAAATGACGCACTACGGGGAGTGTCGCACATCATCGACCGACTGGCTTTCAAGTCCACCACGAAGCGGACATCGGACCAGATGATTGAGACGATGGAGTCGTTGGGTGGCAATATACAGTGCGCGTCGTCAAGGGAAAGCTTGATGTACCAATCTGCGACCTTCAATTCCGCCGTGCCAGATACCATTGCGCTACTGGCAGAGACGATAAGAGATCCGAACATCACTGAAGACGAGGTCCTCAGGCAGCTGGAGACTGCAGACTACGAGATTGGTGAGATATGGGGGAAGCCAGAGCTCATTCTACCCGAGTTGGTGCACATGGCCGCATACAAGGACAACACCTTGGGCAATCCTCTTCTGTGTCCAAAGGAGAGATTAGAACAGATCGACCAGCGCACCGTGGAGGCATATCGCAAGGCATTCTTTCGACCTGAGCGGATAGTGGTGGCCTTCGCAGGAGTGCCACACGACGATGCGATCAGGCTCGCCGAGCAGTACTTTGCCGATATGACTGGCCCTTCTGTCACAAACGCACCGGTGCTGGAAGCACAAGCGCAACAGGTGCAGCCGCCATACCCGACATCGCAAACGCCATATCAACAAGATTCCCGACTCATGTCCAAGATACCCTTCTTCAAGAACCTCTCCACATCCGCATCCCAAAAGGCCACAGTCTCTCCTCTCGACCGTTCGCAGATCATTCCAAACCCGCTCGACCAGCCTATCGACTACGACGCTCCAGCACGTTACACTGGTGGCTTCCTTACCCTCCCTCACCTGCCGATTCCGCCCAACCCAGCGTTGCCACGCCTGTCGCACATCCATCTTGCTTTCGAGTCCCTTCCTATCAACTCTCCGGACATTTACGCTCTCGCCACATTGCAAACGCTCCTGGGCGGTGGCGGCTCATTCTCCGCGGGTGGACCAGGGAAGGGCATGTACAGCCGTCTGTACACAAACGTCCTGAATCAATACGGATGGGTTGAGAACTGCGTCGCTTTCAACCACGCATACACCGACTCAGGACTGTTCGGTATCTCGGCAAGCTGCGCGACACAGTTCGTTCCTCGCATGCTCGACACAATGGCTCGCGAGCTCAGTCTACTCGGTACCGAGACGGGCATAGGAAGACTATCAGAGACCGAAGTAAAGCGCGCCAAGAATCAACTCCGTTCATCCCTGCTCATGAATCTGGAATCCAGGATGGTCGAGCTTGAAGATCTTGGAAGACAGGTGCAGGTACACGGACGTCGCGTTCCTGTCAAGGAGATGGTCGCGAACATCGAGAAGGTTACGATGGCCGACCTTCGCCGTGTGGCGAAGCAAGTGTTCGGTGGACAAGTGCACAACCGTGGAGAAGGCTCTGGTGCTCCCACAGTCGTCCTCCAGCAAGGTATGGAAGAAGGTGTTCAATTGAAAGACATTCCGTGGAATGATATCCAGGATAGAATAGCGAGGTGGGGTCTTGGAAGAAGATAGAGGGACGCCATGTGGGCAAAAATGAACATCAGCATGAGCGCGTATTTGATTGATACCTTTACTCTCCGGCTTAGCGCAGTTTGGTCTAGCGCAGTTTGGTCCAGCGCGATGATGAGCGAGACAGACTCTACAAGCTTTGTACAGTAGATATGAGAGATGTGCAAGAGTGTTGCAGCCCAGGGGGGGGGGGGGGGGGGGGGGGGGGGGGGGGGGGGGGGGGGGGGGGGGGGG
>JALRML010000011.1:638722-674281 GCA_026120125.1 Pseudocercospora vitis | reverse complement strand
AAAGGCCTTGGTAACAATGACTCTATCAATCTCCACACTTCTCGGCTTCAGCCACGTGCACTCCTATTTGCGTATCTACCCAGGTCAAAGAGGGTCGAATCGGAGCAACACGAGGAGCGCCATACCGACAGCACTATTCGGCGGCGCCTTGGCCGCGAGGGAGAGCAGGTAGTGGGCATTGTACCAGCGACTGAAAGTAATAATCCCACGAGCTTGCAGATTCGCACAGCACGAGGGAATGGGGATTGCATGAGCGATATGTTGGGACAGCACGGCGGTTTCAGTTCCCGGTCTCATCCTAAAGAACCGTGGAACGCAAAGGTACAATAGCCTCGACGAGCGTGTGTCTCGGGTGTGAGTGAGAGAAGTCTTTCAGCGTCTAGATCATGCGCCTCCCGATTCTCAAGAAGACGTGGCGGCAGAGAGTGGAACGAGGGGGAAGGAAACTCTACTGCTGCCGCAGTTTCAGATCCAATCCTCTGATTGATTTGTGATACTTTTCGCGTGCCGGACGACACACTTACTATTTACAGAATGCTATACGCATGCTCGCTTTCCGTCCTTCGGAAGGCCGCATCTCTACACGATCGTGGTATCTCCTCCTCAGACGCGCACTCTCCAAGTCCTTTCCTCCTCAGCGCCTAGGCGGCCAAGCATCACGCCGCAATCCACTGACGCCATGTTTCAACACCCGCTTCCACCTCCGTCATGCCACCGATCCCAGTCCGCCCGTCAAGGAAACCGCGTTCACCCTTGCATGACACTCTGCAGCGCAGCTTTGCCGTGGTCATCGAGCTTCTCATTCACATAGCGCCCAATGCGGCCCGAATGTCTCTGATCAGCTTCCTTCAGCGTCTTGCCCACCCAGGCTCTGACGTCTTGTACCTCAGGCCAAGGGTCCTGACTGGGACGTTTGCAGGTGTTGAGTTGTGTGAAGGCAGCTCCAAACCCGAGCTCGTCGACATCGCGGTCCTCGATGATGTTATCGTCAGCAGCGGGTGGCAGGGGAGGGTTGATGAGGAGCTTGAGAAGTGCCTCGCAGGTGATGGTCCAACCGCGTTTTTGATACCGTTCTACAAATGCTTGCGAATCGGCGAGCGTTCGTGTGAGGGAGATGCAGGCGGTTTTGCGATCGTATGGTCGAGCTAGCTTCTGTGTGTCGGGTAAGATGATTCCGGTGTAGACTGGTGTGAAGATGTTCTCTTGCACTTTGTCGGACACGTTGATGAAGAAGTCGGCGCCGAGACCCCTCTCCTGGAGTGCCGACACCAGGTGGTAGAAGCGGACAAAGCGTAGAGTGAAGGTTTCGGTTTTGGAGTTTTGCAAGCGGTAGAACATGAGCCGCAAAATTTCCACCCAGTAGCTTTCAAGCGTCGCCGGGTTGAAATTCTTCACAACCTCCTCAATGAGGTCCATAGCATGACCCTCGTAAGCTTTGCTGCTGACAAGCTTTTGGAAAACAATGAGAATAGCTTGTGTTTGTTCAGCGGCAGCCATCTGCTCGGCTCCTTTGGGGATCATGGTAGTGAGAAGTCTTGTCAGTGCTGGGACGTTGCCCTTGGTCTCCCACATGCTTGGTGTTAGCACAGGTGCGACGAGCTGTTGAAAGTTGTGCGAAAGCGTCGGTGAGGGATTTGTCGCCACGATCTGTGCGTAAAGCTGGAAGATGTAAGGCGTGAACTCATCGACGGAGCCCTGCAGGACTTCCATAAAGACCGGGAACAGGCTCTGCTCAATCTTTTCTGGCTGCACAGGACCAGCAAATCGGATTGTCGCTCCAATGCTCTCGAAATGGTAGTAGCAAAAACCAGGATTCGAGGGGTTATGTCTGATCACCTTCGTGATGTTCACCAGATTCGTCAGGATGAGGTCAAGTATTTGACTGAGACCATGTCGAATGACAATCAGGACTCGCATGACGCACTTCATGAGAAACTCGTTCTCCTGTACCTTCTCTGGCTTGGTGTCCTTCGTGATGAGCTTGAAGAGATGGGTGAGTAGATCTTTTGACAAGGGCAGAATCCGGTCTTGTGGAATGATTGGCTGCTTCTGATCGTTCGTCAAATAAAGCGCTCGGTCGACTGCGACTGCTGCGTATGTGTAGACCACATAGTTCGATGAGTTGAGATGTTGGACCAGTAGCGGAAACGCTGCTTGCCATTGATTGGCAGACAGTATGCTGCGGAAGATGTACAGATACTTGATGGCATCTACTTTCAGTAGTGGTTCGGCTTCGGCGTTGGTGAGGTCCTCCGCAATATTTGTCTGGAAGAAATCGATCACATTCAAGTTTGGATTCACACTTAGCACACCTTTAGCCGCAGTGGCTGTACCCTTTGCAGCGATCGAAGAGAAAAGATGCACGGCAGTATCTTTCGACTTCCAATTGGCACTTCGGTCTTTCGTGTATTCGGCAAGAAAGTGACTGACATAGCGCATGACCACCTCAGTCACAAGCTTTTCGAATTGCTCCATCAGTTTACGCAAGAAATTAGTTGCTGCTCTCCGCCGGGTGTCTTCATCGGAGCCCTCAAGGTCTCGTCTGATATATTCGATCGGTTCATCCTCAAAGGTCTCGACGTCCGATTCCCGTAGTGAAAGGTTGGGAATAACGACCTTTTCCGTGACCTGCGCAAGAACCTCAGCACTGTTAAAGTTCTCGGCGTGTTCCCGTATGCTTGCGACGGTCGTCAAGAACTCCAATGCTCGGCTAACGACCAAATCGTATTTTGCTTCAGGGCCTATGTTTGTGAGCAGCGTCCACGATGTACCGATAAATTGCGTCAGATGCGGTTTGAACTCTTCGTCGTATTTCCGTGTGTATAGCACCAAGACCTTGAACACACCAGCTCTCACGTGTTCCAACGACCCTGCTTCGGCGTCATCGTCGGTGCTCAGGGCAGCATTTTCGTAGGTCAGGTACTTGTGCAGCAAAGAAGAGATCGCGCCAAGAGACTCTTCAAACTGTGGAGGCATATCGTGGGTGGACAGATCGTAAACCAGCTTCATGATCAGATCAAGCGTCGCATAGTGTGCCTTGAGCAACTCCGGGTTGCTCTGGTGTTCAGTGATTTGAGCATCGGTGTGCTGCCATAATTGTAGAAACGGTGCGGCGAATTTGGTCAGGACGTGGTTGATCTCAGTATACAGCTCATCGGATCGATAAAGTGGCTCCCATCGCTTGAAGATGGAGTGTGCAACCTGTAGCACGCCATTGTTGACTGTCGCATTATCAGGTGTCAGTCGCGAGACCAGGTCATCAACGAGAGTGTCCCAGCGTTCCCAGAAGTCGCTGTCTGCAATGACGCTGATAGCATCACCGAGTTGCGCCTGGATGTTCGGAGGCACTCTGACCATGAGCCCAATTAGCTCGCTCTTGATCGTCGTTACTTCATTCGCAGGCAGTTTGTGGATTCCATCCTCGTTCTGCTCGCCCGTCAGCCGTGTCCGTGTGTGTCTTCGTCCGCATGCTTATGCCAGTACGCACCGCCCAATTTCGGCGCACAAAGTTTTTGAAGAATAATGCGCTCGCGAGTCTCGTCTGTTGTGGAAAGGTGTCGGCGGCGACAATCTGGAGGAGAGCGAGCGAGAACCCTGGTTTGGACTCCTCCGCCTTGAGCGACTGTTCGGCTGGGCATCAGTTAGCAGCCAAACGGTACATTTCGACCCAACAAACGGCACAGCATTTCTCACCTTGACGATTCTGCCGCGGGTCAAGAGAAGCCGAGAGGAGATCGGCGACGGACTGGAGACTGACGGACATGGCGAGTGCCCTGAGCAGTTCACGGCGAGAGAGGGAAGGAGGGAGGAGGAAAGTGATAACTTGTTAGCGGATGTGGTTGCGTAGAGAAACAGCCAGATCAAACAGAGAGCTTGGACGCACCGGAGCGTGGCGTGGGGTGGCGTGCCGAACCTTCTTTCGCGACGCGCTTCATTGCATGTGACAGTCGTGTGCAGTAATGTACTGTACCTACATCAACATCCAGTTGGCCTACGGGAATATTGCCCCTACCGAAAACACCCTGCCCTACTTGATCAAGTATCCGTTCCGTTCGGCACTCGAATCTTTTTAGAGCTTGTTCGGAATCACGTTCAGCTCAGGCAAATCAGCCTTCGCACCCTCCGCCCTCACTTCGGTCCGCCACCTCGATCGTTGCCCGCGTACCAGCAAGTAGACTGACGACGACTGCCCATTCCCCAAACCACATGTGGTTGCTCACCATGAGCTGAGTCTCAATCTACTGCATCGTATTCACGACACACGTTGCCGGACATGGCGTCCAAGAGTCTCTCCGCGCTGAGAGCGCAGACGATGGAAGGAGAGGACGAAGAGGCTGTAACAGTCAATACCCGGGCACTCATCGACAAAGTACTTGCACGGTATTCAGGCGAATGGACAACACTGCGCGAGCTCATTCAAAACGCCGCCGACGCGCAGGCAAGGAAGGTCACAATTCAGTTTGAGACACTCCCTTCAGCAACGGTGCCGCTACCGCAAGGCAATGAGTCTTCTGAGCTGTTGAAGCACACCCTGATGTATCACACAGTCAAGACTCTGATTGTGTCCAATGATGGCGAACACTTCAGAGAGACGGACTGGCAGCGACTCAAACGGATCGCCGAAGGCAATCCTGATGAAACCAAGATTGGTGCCTTCGGTGTGGGATTCTACTCGGTCTTCGCGGATTGCGAGTCGCCATTTGTAACTTCTGGAAACCAGACCATGGCGTTCTACTGGAAAAAGGACAGCTTGTTTACCCGGCGTGGCAAGCTGCCGGAGAGCGAGGTGCAAGGTACTACGTTCTTGCTGGACTACCGAAGTCAGAGCACGCCGGTGCCACAGTTGCTCAGCCTATGCCAATTTCTTGCGACCAGCCTAACATTCGTTGGGCTGGAAAGCATCGAACTAAATCTCGATCAGTGGAACATTCTCACGCTGGCAAAGAAGATGGCCCCCGCAGCGGCAGTCAAGATCCCCAGCGACGTCAATCCTAGAACGAAAGACGGTCTGATGAAGATCACAGAGGTCGAGTATCAAAATGCTCAAATCGATGCCAGATGGATGAATGTGGTCGGATGGAATCGTAAAGCGACTTCTACGAACAACCCATCGCAACAACAGCAGCAGCAGAACGAACCCAGTGGGTCGAGTCTCCGGTCATTCTTCGGCAGGTTCACAAGTGCTGCCACGAACACCACTGTCCGGAAAGCGCAGCGAGAGGAAGAAGTCTTACAGCAAACCATCTTGCAGGATCTTGCGGGCTCCAGTTCAGCCACGGTGTTCCTGCGTGTCAGCACTGTCAACATTTTGACCAATGTCAGCAGACAGCTCTCGCAGGAGCTGGAGCGAGCCACAAAGAAGCCGCCGCCAAAGCGCACACGTATTTCGATCCTGACATCACCTTACGATGAGGCTGCGGCGTCGATGAGCACTTCTTCGGGCGGTGCTTCGCAGAAGGCGACTGATATATTCTCTTCTGTCCTGCCCACGAAGAATGGAAAGATCTTCATCGGCTTTCCTACTGCGCAGACCACTGGCCTACTCGCACATATCTCGGCCCCAAGCGTCATTCCAACAGTGGAGCGTGAAAGTATAGATTTGAACGCACGCCATGTCCGAGACTGGAATATCGAAATGTTGCGCGTTGCCGGCATTGCCTGCCGCATAGCTTACACAGGCGACATGGCAGAGCTGAAGGCTAGGATTGATCGCACAAGGAGTGCAGACGGACGCAAGAAAGTCACCGCTGAAGACGTCTCTGCCGCAATGCCGGCGGCTGTCCACACCTATCGCCAGTACAATTATGCAGAATCGACGCCATCAGCCAAGGTGGGCCAGTATATCGAAGAAGCCTTCTGGACATGCAACCAGAAGGCGAGCTTAGACGTGCTATCGACAAGAGGAGTCCTTCCCAGCCATCAAGTTCGGGTTGCGACAGAAAACCTCAGCTTTGTAGATGGCATTCCTGTAGTACCAGAAGAACTGATGGAAAAAGGCCACGAGTTTATCAGCAAGCTCCGAGACTACGGTCTGCTATCAGACATCACGACTAGTGACATCAAAAGGGAACTCGAAGCACAGGCGCTTACCGAGAAGCAAGTGGCGGAACTTGTGAAGTGGTCCTGCACAAAGGTTGCGAGACAAGAGATGGATGCCGGTGCTGTTCAGCTCCTCTTCGACGGTACTGTTGCGAGTATCGACGAGCACTTTGTCTCCACGTCTTCAAGCCCAGTGCTTCAACTGGGACAAATCAACAGCTATGTGAATATAACGAAAATTCCAGCTGATATGCCCACTCCACCGCAGACTATTCCGTTCAGGCTGACGAAAGGCTTGTCGCCGGCGCAGTTACAGTCAATTGGCTGGGATGAACTCCAGATTGTTCCATGGGTGCGCTGGATTATCGAAAGCGATGGGCACGGATTTGGACCAGGCAAGAGTTTGACTGCTACGCCCGCTGTTGCATCACAAGTCCTACCCGTTGTGTCTAAATCTTGGGACGCATTGTCGCAGTCATCAAAGCAGACTGTGCAAGAGCTGTTCATCCCTCGTACAGTCATTCCAACCAAACTAGGCATGCGGAGGCCACCTCAGGCATACTTCGGGAGCGTCAAATTGTTTGATGACTTGCCCACTATAACTGGCCTTCAAGGAGTCAAAGAGAAGTTCCTGGGTGCGCTTGGTGTGCGCAAGACTGTTGAGCTGAACGTCGTGTTCGAGAGGCTGATGGCCAAATCTGCCCTTGGCGCTACCACTGATGAGGCCAAGTGGAGCCATGTCGATCTGATCAAATACTTGCTGAGCGTGAAAGATGATATACCGCCCGAGGACATCAAACGCTTGCAGCAGACGCCCATATGTCCCGCTGAGACACAGTCTGCCGACCAACCCGAGAAGGGTAAATTATTTCGTCTTTCGGAACTGTTCGAACCCAACGATGACATCAGGAAATTGGGCCTGCCAATATTGCAATGGCCTGGTCAGTACCGTGCTGCTAGTCCTGAAGGGAGATTTCTTCGCCTGCTGGGCTTGAAGCCATATCCTCTCGTTCCAGATCTCGTTGGCATCTTGGCGCGAGCTCCAGCAGGCAGCGAACTTCAACAAAGTGCGACAAACTACTGGATCATTCACGAGTACCAGAACGGGTACAACAAGTACCCTGTGTCGGAGATAGACGTGGCTTTCCTCCCGGTACTACCTTTCGCTGGGGAAAGGGATAATCTTGTTGCAAAGCCAAAGCAATGTTATGCCAATCCCAAATGTGGCATATTGCGATTCCGTGTTCTGCGGGAGAATCTACAACCTCATCATGGAACATTTGGAGTTGCGCAAGATCCACCCATGGAAGCATGCGTAGAACGTTTGGTTAAAGGGCCTCCCGCCAATTTCGCTTCTGCCCAAGCACTCTTTGGTTATTTTGCGAATCGATTGAACGAGATCGGCCCAAACGGTCATCTGGCGGAGCGACTAGGCAATGCACCAATCGTTCCTATCGTTGATCGCAATCGTGGAGAGAAAGCTGGAACGCGATTCGTAGCTCCGCGGGCCGTCTTTCTAGGAGACAGTGACACGTACAGCGAGATCTTCGACTTTGTCGACTTTGGTCACGAAGCAAACACATTCTTGTTACGTATCGGGTCTAAGCATGAACCAAGCGCGTCTGAACTTGCAGGTATGATTGTACAGCAGCCGGCACGCTTGTTAGAGACCCTTGGGTCGGAGAAATACCTGATGCTTCTGCGAAAAATTGCCGAAAGCGCGTCAAATTTGAAGAAAGATAAGGCACTTTGGAATCGACTTAAGAGCTCTCCGTGCCTGTTGGCCGTCCAGCGTGTCCGCGCTGGCGAGAAGTATGTCGATGAGAAGCGTGAACATGACGAGGAAGAAGCGACTATTGATGAATACTCCTTGGCGAAGGCGGCGGACATGGTGCTAATTGACGATATCGTCCTGTATCGACTTTTTCAAGCTCATTTGCTTGCAGCTCCCGAAGAAGAAGCGATCGAAGGCTTTTACATACAACTTGAGACGCCTCGCGTTAGTCAACTGGTGGAAAATGACCAACGCATGGGTTCTCTGCTCCGGGATCAGTCCGCTGCTGGAAGTCTCAAGAGACTGCTCGTCGAGAGGTGCCGCTTGTTCTTGGACGATCACAAGGGAGAGGACATAAGGCATGACGCAGCTTGGTTGGACAGGAATGTCTCAATTCAGGTGGTCGAATTCCTCCAAGTTACGAGAAGATTGAAGGGCTATCGTTTACATTTCACGGAGAGAAAGACCGCGCTGCTACACAGGGAGAGCAAACGTGATGCAATCCTCTACATTACTGCCAAGCCTGATCTGTACGAGGTGAGTCGGGCCATCATGGGTCTGATGCTCAGGCGGTCGAAGCAGCAGGACTTCCTGGCGCTTGAGATGATTTTGGAGAGTGATCTTCGTAGACTTAAGACAAAAGGCTACAATGTGGATCGCATTTTGCGTCAGAAGGCAGCCGAGTCACGAATCGCAGAATCAGAGAGGCAAAAGCGTGCGGAAGAGCAGAGGCGTCTTGCCGAAGCTGAGTCTGCTGCGATGCCACAGCAGGCCCCAGCAGCGAAAGCAATCACTGCGCCGCAAGCCGAGCCTACACCATCTTCGCCTGAGAGAGCGCTTTCAATGCCAGGTGCCTTCGACTCTCCCGAACAAAGGCCCAGCTCATCTGGCCGCGGTAAGAAGCCCACCGGCTTGTTTGACAGCATTCGTAATCAGCTCGGGTTCACTTCCACTCCTCAGCCTGGCAACCAACTTCAAAATCTTCTATCCGGAAGCCGTCCGTCAGTCGATGCACCCCCGCCTTACGAAGCCAACGATCTAGAGGGAGGTCGAAGCATAACCTCTGGTACAGAACGCGTCACCTCGTCTCGCGACACCCAGGCCAACCTTGACTCCGCGATCAAAGCCTGTCGTGAGTACAACTCTTCGTCGGTGTTCAACGAGCCTGAGACGAAGAATATAAAGGAGACGCCATCCTACTGCGACAGCAAACCCGGGCACGACTTGAAATACGTCGCGGAACTCAGCAATGGCATCAAGCTTTACCTTTCTCGCAGTAACCAGGACGCGGATGCGTTCTTGCAGAACTATCGCGAACCACTGGCTCTGTTCGTCTTTACGCTCGCTGAGGTGGCGAAAATCTTCGACCTGCCACCCCAGACGGTCAATATTTTCCATGATGATTCAGGGGCGAGTATCGCATTCAACAGCAATGGATCCATCTTTTGCAATTTGCGCTACTTCATACAGCTGCACATGACTGGCATGAGTGCTAGCGAGGGTAAAGTTGACGCTCTGGCATACTGGTGGATCACGCTCTGCCATGAACTGGCACACAACATTGCTAAGACGCATGACCAGCAGCATAGCTACTACACGGAGAGCTTTGCTGCGCATTACTTCAAGCGCATGCTGTGGCTAGCTGGGAGGGTAATGGCGCAGGGTTAGGAAGTCGACCAAGGTGAGGAAGCGCACCTTTTGTATAGATATGAACCAGGGGCGGACTCACACGGTGTGCATTCCGTCGCGCCTGTTGCATGAGATTACGGTAGGCCTAGATCTGGGAACATGGGGATTCATGGCTCAACCACGAGTTGCACAGAATACATTGCTAAGATACATATACACAACACCTGCTCCGGCCGCCGGAGCTCGGTCCGTTACTGCCGAGATGCAGGGCGGCTCTGTCCACTCACTCCAGCATCTCATCTCCAATCCAACCCACCAGTTCCTCGCCTTCTCGCCGTGACAACCACCTTCATCGGTCCGCCTATCCGTATCCACTGCCGAATGGAATTATAGGGAATGCACTGTTGCCGCAAGCCACGATGTTACCCTGCTCCTTGCTTCCCCCGCAGCAGATGACCTCTGCACCACTACCCCCGATATAGGCATCCTCACCTCGCCAAGATGCTTTCCATATCGTCTTCCAATTCCCGCCTCGTTCGTTTGGCGACGTACGGCACCATGTTGCTAGCCTGTGCATATCTCTTGCTTGTGTATATTTCCGCCTGGGCAGACGCGGGAACACTGCCATTCGGTGGCAAGCATGGTGCAGCAAGCTTTGGACGTTGGCATGGGAATGTGGGAGTGTTGAAATATGTCAATCCCAAAATCGGAACTTACGGAGTGACGCCGAATGGGAACGGAGGCATGATCCCCAGCGTGGGTATGCCATTTGGCATGACTCGGTGGACTCCCCAGACTCGCGAGAACTTCATCTCACAATGCCCTTATAATGAAATGGACGGGTACATTCATGGATTCCAAGCCACGCATCAGCCTGCGATCTGGATGGGAGAGTCAGGGCAGGTGGTGGTGGTTCCTGGGGTGGGGGATGTCAGGCCGGATTTCGTGAGGAGAGCGCATCAATTCGACAAGAGGGCTGAGATCAGTACACCATATGTGTACGAGGTCACGATTGATGCACAGGCGGTGGAAGCGGGGAGCAATTTGACGGAAAGTGTCTTTTCGCCTGTTCCGGGAGGGGCGCAGCCTGTACCAGATGTTGTTAAGGCTGGTGCGAATGGTAGGACGAGGCGGAATTTGCCTGTGGAGCGGACTGAGTATGCTGTTGAAAGAGGACCGCCGAACCAAGGGTCAATTAGGATTGCTATGACAGCTACTGACCATGTTGGACGCATACTGGTGGACCTGAGTGAGGCTGGACCGGATCAGCCTTATGTCTTTATTCAAGCGACGCGGAAGAATTGGACTGGAAATATTTTCGTCGATGAGAAGACTCGAGAGGTGTCCGGAAGCAACCCTCAACGGCAGGACTATGCACTCGGACCGCTCCATGCTGATGGGTTTTCGGGCTACTTTGTTTCACGGTTCTCGGAACCATTCGAATCATATGGTGTAGCGAAAGATCAAGTGTTGAAGGATGGCGAGCGGCAAGGTGGAGGCGAAGTCCTTGGAGCATACGTCAGATTTGCCCAAGGTACCAAAAAAGTTGAAGTCCGGACCGGTGTCTCCTTCGTTGGTATTGACCAAGCCAAGGCAAATCTTGACATCGAAGCACCAGAAAGAGTAAGCTTTGCAGATGCCGTAGAAGCTCTAAAGAAGGCATGGCTCGAAAAGCTTGGCAGGGTGACCATCGAAGGCGTCAATAAGACCGACGAAGAGCAAGATCCGCGGACGATATGGTATACGGGACTTTTTCACGCTTTACAATATCCATCCGATTTCTCCGAGCCAGTATTGAGGCAAGCTGGAAAGCGAACGTTCTATTCTGGCTACACAGATAGCGTACATACTGAGTCGGACTCGTATTACCAGTCTTGGTCAATATGGGATACGTTTCGCGCTGAGCATAGCTTGCTGACCATGTTTGCGCCAGAAAGGGTGAACTCGATGATGCGATCTTTGGTTCGGATTTATGAGTGGGCTGGAAGGCTCCCGATGTGGGCCAACGTCGTGGAGACGAATATCATGATAGGAACTCATGTTGATGCAGTGATTGCAAATGCTCTTGCACGCGGTTTCAAGGACTTTGACATACAAAAAGCCTGGGAGGGAGTGAGGAAGAATGCTTACGAACCGCCAATCAACGACACGGAACTGCTTTATTATGATCGGGAAGGATATACGCCAGATGAGGTGCGCGCCGGACTGACAACATATTTGAAAAAAGGGTATGTTGCGAATGACGGCTGGAGCGAGAGTGGTAGCAGGACGCTGGATTATGCATTCGATGATCACGCCGCTGCTGTCGTTGCCGAGCATGCTGGTGAGCAGAAGACGGCGGAAGAGCTGCGCCAAAGGAGCTTGAATTATCGAAACATTTATAATGCGAAAACTGGATTTATGGAGGCTAAGAACGATAATGGCACCTGGGCTGGCAGTGAGCAGGGCTGGGCTGAAGGTGATGACTGGATCTACACGTTCAATGTCATGCATGATCCTCTCGGACTTGCCAAGCTCATGGGCAGTCGAGCAAAGATGCGAGCGAAGCTCGATGAATACTTTGGCGGAGGGCATAATGATCATAGTAACGAGCCCTCACATCATGCTCCTTATCTTTACTCTGCCATCGGCTATCCTGGAATCACCGCGACGCTTGTCCGCGAGATTGCGTCCAAGAACTACAATGCTACAGCAGCCGGTCTTGCGGGCAACGAGGATTTGGGCCAGATGAGTGCCTGGTACGTCTTCACAGCGCTCGGCTTCTATCCCGTCGATCCTGCTTCGGACGAATACATCGTGGGCGCTCCATTTTTTGAGAAGATCACGATCAACTTCCCTGCTGGAGTGTCCACCGGCGGCGTTGGGGGAAAAGAACATACTCTCCTCATCTCGGCGCCAGGAGCACCTAACAAGCCTTACGTGAAGAGCTTGAAAGTGGATGGTCAGGCGATCAAGAAGCCGATGTTGCGGCATCGACAGATCGTCACGGCGAGTAGGATCGACTTTGAGATGTCTGATGAGGGACAGCAATGGGGAAGCTGGGTGTTGTCGCAATAGAAGAAGTGACACCGAGGTCTCGTGACCGTGGAAATTATCTCGGACTCCCTGCCGTGTATCTCGGCGTGTCCCCCGAGACGAAGTTCTCCATGGAAAAGACTGAAGTTGTACTGTACGAGACACGCACCACACATGTGCAATGACATGTCGAGCCAATGCGGGGCCGCTCGCTTCACATGCACACGTTCCCCTTCAGATCTAGTAAGCCGAACTTTCATCGAAACTCTATCTCGTTCCCTTCACTTCCCGCCCCACATGCGACGTCATCGCTGATCGCGGGGCTGCACTAGCGAGGAACCATAGCAGGAATTATCGTGGCATCCTGGTCCAGTGCACCAACCAAGCTTTTACGGGCATGTGAACGTGCTTGTTGAGGACGTTGGATGATTGTGTAGGTGTTCGTGCCCTCGTCAACACCACCACCACCTACTCCTCCTCCTCCACCATACCACCTCTGCTCTGCGATTCGACCTGCCACCATGGTTGGTAAGACCAGTGATGTGGGCAGCCCAGAAGAGCAGAAGAGACATCTGTCTGGCGACAATCATGAAAGCGGAGGTACTTTTGCCAAACTTCGAGAGAAGTTGAAGGATACCAAGCTACATGATGCGAAAGTCTCGGCTATTCATCTGAAGCATCGCATTGGAAAATTTCAGAATCTGGTCAACGCCAATCACCGCCACGATGAAGAACATGAGCAGAGGACTGATGCGAAGCGAACCAAGATCGCCGAATCGCACCGCTTCCAGAGCTTCGCACCTGAGCGCGATGGGAACATGATCAAGTGGTATATTGATGGCCGAGATTACTTCCACGCCGTTTCTGTGGCACTGGAACGAGCGAAGGAGACGATTTATATCGCTGATTGGTGGCTGAGCCCGGAGTTATTCTTGAGACGTCCCCCATACCATAACCAGGAATGGCGTTTGGACACAATACTGAAGCGTGCTGCTGAGCGAGGCGTGAAGATCTATGTGATCGTGTACCGGGAGGTCGAACATGCTTTGACGTGCAACTCACAGCATACCAAAAAAGCGCTCATGGGCCTATGCCCCGAGGGTAGTCCTGGAGCTGGAAACATTAAAGTCATGCGACATCCGGATCACAATGTTCTGGAGAATGCGTCGGATATGACTTTCTACTGGGCGCATCACGAGAAGTTCATTGTGATCGACTACGATCTTGCTTTCATTGGTGGACTTGATTTGTGCTTCGGCAGGTGGGATAACAGGCAGCATGTGCTTGCAGACGCACATCCAGCAGGCGTGCAGAACGAGATGTTCCCCGGGCAGGATTTCAACAATAACCGCATTATGGACTTTCAGAGTGTACAGGATTGGAAGAGTAACGAGGTCTCCAAGGCTGATTATGGTCGTATGCCTTGGCATGATGTCGCCATGGGTGTCATCGGTCCTTGCATTTACGATATCGCTGAGCACTTCATCCTCCGATGGAACTTTTGCAAGCGTGATAAATACAAACGGGACGATCGGTATGACTGGCTGACTTTGACTGGCCGCACTGGCGAGGATGAGGACCTTATTGGTGTGCAAAGGCCGAAGCATCCTGTTGGAGATTACATTAACCACCCATTGACGCCGATTCACAACAAGCGTGGTAACCCAAAACAAGGCCGTACACGACAGCATCCCCACACTGAGGCTGGCGCGGAGCAGGAACCAATTGCAGACGATGGGTCCGAAGAGTTTCACGATGCACAAGAGGATATTGACGAGCATGGCTATATGAAACATCAGCATGGCTTTGGTCACGGGCTTGAGAAGCAATTCAAAGAGCGTGGCATGCATATACCGCATTTTGATGGTGACAAAGATGGCGTCGACGATCACCTGAAGCCACAGCATCAAGAGAACGCTAAGGTGACTGGAAATGATCCAAAAAGAGAGGGCACAAACACTGCTTCTGGTGGTTTGGCCGAGAAGCGCAAGGGCTACTCTTCAGAAAAGGTTGACCAAGGGATCGTCACATCTCAAGGAACAGTCCATGCACAGATTGTTCGGTCCTCCGCTGACTGGTCGTCTGGTATTCTTGCTGAACAGAGCATCCAGACCGCTTATTGCCAGGTCATTAGAGATGCCAAGCACTTCGTCTACATCGAAAACCAGTTCTTTATCACCGCCACGGGGGAGAATCAAGCTCCGATTCACAACCAAATCGGTGCTGCCATTGCCGACGCCATCATTTCCGCCGCAAAGGAGAATCGAAAGTTCCGAGTCATCATTGTGATTCCTGCCATTCCTGGTTTCGCTGGCGATCTCAGAGATAACGCCGCAGCTGGAACTCGAGCTATCATGGATTACCAGTACAAGTCAATCTGCCGAGGAGATGACAGCATCTTCGGCAAGGTCAAGGCGGCTGGCGTCGACCCAACTCAGTATATGTATTGCTTCAACCTCCGTTCTTACGACCGCCTTAACAAGACTCCGAAGTTGAAAGAACAAGAAGAGAAGAGTGGAGTATCATACCAGGAACTGCAGCGTGCTCAGGCGGAGGAAATTATGCCTGAGGGTGTCCACGCTAGTGAGAGCCTGGAGGGTGGTGCTACCGCGGGTACTCGCGATACGGTTAAAGAGGGCGGAATCAAGGGCCTTTTCAACAAAACAAGACGAACGTCGTTGGACCTGGACGAGAAGGATAAGGTGCATCCAGAGGACGAGAACGATGATGCCACGCTGTTGGCAGATAAGAAGCGAAGATTTGAAGAACATCAGCACAAGAACATTGATGATCAGGCGAAGAGCCAGGACAGTATAGCCCAGGACGCCATGCTCGGAACGAAGGCACCAAGCGAAGAAGCGTATCCCGGGCGCACGGAAGATGGAAAGAAGGATGGCGATGACGAGGAGAGCGAGAAGTCAAGACAGCAAGAGCTGGAGAACTTCGTGCAAGAAGAGCTCTATATCCACGGCAAGGTAAGTCTGCATACAGGCATGGAAGATATTGACACGTACTGACTGTATCAAAGCTCCTCATTGTGGACGACCGTGTCGCGATTTGTGGCTCCTCCAACATCAACGACCGAAGTCAGATTGGCTTCCATGACTCTGAACTTAGCATCGTCATGGAAGACACGCTACCCCTCCAGTCAAAGATGAATGGCGAAGAGTTCAGAGCTGGTCACCACGCAGCCAGTCTTCGACGCATGCTCTGGCGAGAACATCTTGGTCTGTTACCACCGCAAAGCTTAGACGCCGAGAACGATGTCAATGCTCAACCTCCTGGTGATGGCGAGAATGACTGGTGTTCCGGTGACGAATGGGATAATTTCGTGGAAGATCCTCTGTCGGACGAGCTCTGGGAGATGTGGACCAAGAATGCAAACGTGAATACAAAAGTCTTCCGGCATATCTTCCACGCTGATCCGGATGACAATGTTAAGACTTTTGAGGATTATGACAGGTTCTTGGGCTCGAGAGGGTCGAGAAAGGCTGGGCATGTATTCGATGAATTTCAGCCGGTCGAGGTAGTGAGACAGGAGCTCGGTAAGATCAAAGGCCATCTGGTTTGGATGCCGCTACGATTTTTGGAGGATGCTGAGCTTGCCGAGAGAGGTCTGCAAGTCAACTCTATTACGGAAAGTGTATATACTTAAGGCGTGGAGATGGACCGTCTGGAGGCGAAGGGCTCGAGGGACGAACAGCATCGCAGCTATACCGTAATGTCGAACGGCGCGCAACCATACACTTCGCCGTGGACTTGAAAATGACTCAGGGTCGATCTACGACAGGATTGAGTGATTCTCATCCTTGTTGACATCCTGTTCCCAGTTTGGGGTATAGTCCCCACACTCCTCCCAACTTGCCGAAGTCGGACCAGGAAGTGACAAGTGACTAAGTAGTCGCCAACCTCCACATCCCTCTGCTGCCACCACATTTACACTCATCTTCATTTGTCCTTCGTAGACTGCAATGGGGCAATTTTATGAGGTAATCCCGGAAAACATCTACGAATGGATCCTCGAGCAGCATTTGTTCTGGGTTGCCACAGCCCCGCTTTCGAGCCAAGGGCATATCAACAACTCCCCCAAGGGCGGCCAATATTTCGGCCTCGTGGATAACAAGACATTTTGGTATATGGACCTGAGTGGAAGTGGATGCGAGACCATTAGCCATTTGAGAGAGAATGGGAGGATCACGGTCATGTTCAACGCATTTGCCGGGAGTCCAAGGATTGTGAGGTTGTGGGGATACGGTGAGTAAGGCATTGAAGCCGGAGTCGTGAGGCTAGGGTGACTGATGGTGATGACAGGAAGGATACTGGAACGAACGACGCCGGACTTTGAGGATTTTGTGGCAAGACAATCGATCGAGACCATCCCAGCAACGAGGTCGATTATTGTGGTTGACATCCACCAAGTCGGCTCGTCTTGTGGCTATAGTGTACCTTTCTATGAATTCAAGGACTACAGGAAAACACTCAATCAGGTCTTCGAGAAGAGGAAGGAGAAGTTCGACAGTGGGAAGAGGGAGGAGTCTATGGAGAGGTGAGTTGCTGTCAACAGCTATGTCGTCCTTGTCATCTATCTGACACGGTATCCAGGTACTGGGCATACAAGAATGCTTGGAGCATAGATGGCCTCCCCGGCATGCAGATTGGCGTCGACACGGGGGCACGCGAGAGAGTCGAGCCGATATCGAAGATGATCGGGCCGTTTGCCCCAGCCGCACCGTTCGGACCCAAGTCTTCTAAGCTCAGCAATCAGATACGGTATCACATGGCGACGCTCAGCACCACTCGGATCCAGCTGCCGAGCGTTCTGCTGATCGCGGCGTTGGCCTTCGTGATGGGGGTTGCTGTGGCGGTATATGGACCAGAGCTAGTAGCTTCGCAGCGGCATACGATGAGGAGGATAATATTATGAGCGCAAGACGACAAACCTGGCCGTAGAAGAAACACTTCCAATCCGCAAGGTCCGTGAGGCAATGATTGTTTCGATGGCACCATGGATGAGAGGGGTTGCGACGAAGCGCCGAAGAAGTCCTGGAGTCAATGGGGGTATGTAGGAATCCTAGACCCGTCATGGTGCAGTCTTGTACTTGTCTTCACTCGATCCCCTCGTCCAATCCTAAGTGTAGTACTCATCAAGTCCCGCAATTTAACCGTCCTTGTGCACTTGTAAGGCGTAGCAGGGGATCGTTACATGCTTTTCTTGTAGCGTAGCAGCAATAGGTTCCTCCGCAATAGATCGTGTGCCATACGACCTTTCAGAGTGACTCAGCCGCAACAATGTAACCACTAGTTCCCCCATGGAGGCCCTTTGCTGCCATGAGAAGCTTGGAAATTTCTTCGAGAGAACAGTAATGATACTATGCCAAGACCTCACGAACTTCCGCAGTAGCTGATAGCCCAGAGCGATGCATTACCAATGCGTATTCCCGATACAGATTTCCGGATGATGCAGACCTTGCCAGTGAGCGAGATGCGTCGGAGAAATGCCGAATTTATTGACCAGCTTGAAGCAGGCTCGTGCGACGGTGACTGGGTCTCTGCTCAAAATAGCCCTCGCTGCTCACCATAGCCCCAGTGCCCAATATATTCTGAGTCGCATCTCGATCAGTACCATCCACAAGATTTCCGACAGGATGCCGCGGTAGCCGAAGAGATGTGGTGATGAAGTCCAGGTGAGGTAATGTTGGAACGCAGGGCATGCTATATTAGTATGCTGATGTCCTCCAACCTCATACACATCATTTTCGGACTCTTTGAGATTGGCAAGGAACGGCACTGAATAAGGAGGGAAATTCACTGGGAACTCTTGGATACAGCACTTCGAGGGCGCATCTTCACCTCACTCCGGAACGCGATCAGGTTGAATGCCGGCCTTCTCTAGCTTCGAAGCTTGCACTGGCCTCTTGCAACTTCACAAGTGGTTCGTAGAGAGGCCACGAGCATTTCTATGGACATACTCTGTGTCGATACTATCAGGTTTAGAGCCGATCGAGTATAGGCTGTGTCCTGCGATCCTAAAGGTGGGTTTGGGCCAACTCAAGTACCCTCTGAAGAACGGACGCCTGCTGGGGATTCGTGATGTCCCAAAATCAGGAGATCGAAGCAACTTCCTGGAATTTGATCTCTTCGGTTCGCCTTACAGAATGTACCCCAAGAAGTTGACGCCATCAAGCTGGACCAGAAGACGCTTCCTGATACTACATATGTCGTCTTCAAATTACGCCTTGTGCGCAACAGGGCTTTCCACAAACGGGAAAATATGGCAAGCCAGAGCAAAGCGGACTCACATATTCTTTGAGACTGCCACAAGATGTCAGAGATAGCACTGAAGAATGGTGGACTCACCTGACAACCTTGAAGCCATCATTCACGATACTGGAGCTGTCCGCGTCATGGGCCCCGCGTGGCAATGCACGTAGACGGGATCCCTGGCGAGAGCTCTCGGAAGCTCCAAAACCACGTCGACAAGAACGGTCTCAGGGATTCGTTATGCATGAAGCCGGTGGTCGCTCCAATCGACACGCGAGACTAGGTCGCACTCTGCACTTGGCGAGCTCTTTGGTGGCTGATTCCTCCCTTGGCTGACTCGCTCACACACACGCTTACCGCATGCTGCACACCCTTACCAGAGCAATAGTAATGCTCCATCAATCCCCCAATACCGCGACATCAGCTCGCGTGCGCCAGAGACATTTCCGCAGATCCATCAAGCATGGCGACAGCACAGGTTCCAGACAATACGAATTCAAGCTTCGAAGTTGACGGCCTACTTCGCGCCCAAAGTCCTGTCAAGGAGAGGAACCTTGCACTCGAGCGACACATATCTCATATTCCTCAGGACGATGAGGACGACCACTTCACGGATGATCACCCCAAGTCTGGAGAAGGTTTCAAAGACAAGCTGAAGAACAAGCTCAAGAAGACGGTTTCCCCCGACTCACAAGGGCAGCACTCCCTTGACTCGAAGCAACGCGAAACATCTTCTTTTACCCACAAGAAGACCGGTTCCGGCTCCGGCTTGGAGGTGACTGGACTTATGCGGATCGACAGCAACGAGCATGTTGACGAAGATCATTCCGGGAAGCCCAGTCTGCTCCGCAAGCTCACCGGCTCGCCAAAGCATGAAGAACAGCCACGCAAGCCGGACGCGCCCTCCAGGCTCGAACGAACAATCTCTTCGATTCCACACGACGATTACGACAGCGATGGCGAGGGGGCGATGTGAGGCATGATGCTGGGTGGCAAGTCAAGTAGCAATTCAGGGCTTCTTCTGAATGCAAATAACCAAGTGCATGACTTGGAAGTACTTTTGGCGCACGCAACACTTTCCTCGAAGATGTTTGCCATTTATGATTAACGAAATTCAAGTTCAGAGCAGAACGCAATAAGATATCCAATCAAGTACTTAGCTGAGCTTGAACTTCCTATGACCCCCTTCCGGATCTGCGGAGGTGGTTGTGACTCCAGTCAGAGCACCTACCTATAAACCATCACGTTCTGTTGACAAGGCCTAGAGATCAACACGAGAGAGAGTCCAGTCTACCATCGTGATATACTACACCACCAGGCAGCTTGGGATGGCTGTACCGTGTAGAGCAGTGACTGCTGGAAGCGTAGCGAGGCCCGCGGTTCCCCACTATGTTCAGACGGTGGATTATCTGTTGCGTACGAGCTACTGCATCAGGCAAAGGAACACTTCATCGCCAGTGATTTCCTCATTGGCAACGAGAGCCGATAAAAGGTAAGAGTCAAAAGGCTTACGGTGTGTATAGGAGTCCCTTCCAAGCAGAACACTAGAAAGCGAGTATGAAGGCAGACTCGGTACAGATGAATCCGTAGAGTGAAGTCATGTTGTAGATCAGCCTTTGTGGTGAAGCCATGTTGTAGATGAGCCCTTGTATCTCCAAACCACGCTCAGGTCCACAAAATCTGATCAGCTTCGCTGAATATGCCGAAATGAAATGGAAGTCGACGCTGTTTGCCGGGTCCCCTAGATCTCCAAAGGTATTCGCTGATTGTGAACACAATCTTGATCGGTACTGGAGGGCTTCCTTGATATGCCCACTCGACTGACGCTTTCCGAATTATTCGCTCTTCTCCCTTCCGCTCTTCTGATCTATTGGCGCCTCTTTTCTCTCAGTGCAATCATTCTTCCTTGAGATAGTAATTCGCCAGCTCTCGGAAGGCGGCGAGAAACTCCTCGACCTTACGAACCTTCTTCGGCCGAGCAGTTTCGAGTCCTTGGACCTGGATGATGTCAAGAGCGCGCCAAGACAGTCCTCGCGCTCTGTATGTGGCTTGGGCACCCAGCAGCAGACTGCTCACGACTCTGTTTAAGAAGCGAGCCTGCACGTCCACGTCTTTGGAGCCATGTGCAGCGCCACGAACGTATTGCGTGACGAGGATGATTTCCAGATACAGACGGCGAAGGCTGGTCGCTTCTTGCAGTGCTTTGCCCATCCTCGTGAACTCGCCGAAGCTCCGAGGTCTGATGTGCACCGTGGTCAAGCATTTGATGCTGCCGCCGATCGAGTCGGTGAATGTGATCAAGCTTGTGGACGAGTGGAAGAGGAAGCACGGAGAGCCATATGCGATAGGCCTCGCTTCCGTGTACACTTGCTTGCTCGTCAAGAGGATGCTCAAGGAGCTCGGTGCTGCCTCCAGCGATTTTTGACTAAGTCCGTCCCATGTCAGATCCTGATGCGTGTACGTGTCATCCAAGCCAGCCATTACAGGCCTGATCATGTTGGCCTTAGGAGGGAGGAATAGTATTTTTGCGGGGAATATTCTAATGACGGATGTCTTCTCGCCATTCAGAACATAAGAGTAGATTCTATTCCGAAGCTCAGCTGGCAAATGAAGGAGGCGGAAGCCAGAGTTTGGCTTGACTCTGATCAGCATGGAGCCATTCGAGCTTGAGTCTTTCGGCGTGACCACCTCCAGTCCATAGTCGGCAGTATACGCTCCTTCGCGCGCATAGAATCCGCGCACCACCTCGTGAGCGTTCATCCCACCCCTCTAGTCGTTCTCGGTTTGCGGAGTGTAGCGAGCAGCGAACTGTAGGTCGTATCTAGTCGTCTTATCTACTCTAAGATAGAGATTGAGATCGGTGGAGAAGTGTAAGTCTTTCTACCAGGCTGACACGGCGTATCTGTCGATTGTAGCTATGTATTGCAAGAAAGGTTTTAGCCCAGGCCGCATTTGTAGTTGATGTAGCTAGTTCTAAGCGGCGCCGATTCCATTTTGTCAGTGACGGCCAAAGTGAGGCGAGGGTGAGCCGAAGTGATGGTGCTGTCCAGCAAATGTGATGCGAGCCAGAAGGCGGCCGGAGACAGAATGCATCGTGCTGTTTTGATACAACATGGCTATCAAACGCACAATAGTAAATAAATGCACCCTGACCCGCTCACTCACATCCCCTTACGATCCCTATCGCTCAAAAAGAAGCAGCTGCGAGTGGTGATGCTCACAGGTGTGGTGTTCCGCTCACTGTACACAAAAATGCAGTCGCCTGGCCTTCCCCATCGGCTCGGGCCGGTGAAAGCGTTCTACGGCTCGCTACTCGTCCAGCCTCTATAGCCTGTCGTCTATTGCAGCTGGGAAGCGGGTCTTCTTATAGCAGCAGCTCCAGTGGGTTCTCGATGACCTTCTTCAGCTCTCTCATGAATTCACCACCGACGGCACCGTCAACGACCTTGTGGTCGAATGAGGCCGTGAGGACGATTTGGTCATCGAATTCAACAGCCTCGCTGCCATCTTCAAGCTCCTTTGGCACTGCGACCTTCTTCACTGCTCCGACTGCAAGGATGGTGGCTTGTGGTGGGTTGATGACAGCGGTGAATCGGTCGATGGCCTCATTCATGCCCATGTTGGAGATGGTGATGGTGCCGCCCTGGTATTCCTCGGGCTTCAGCTTACCATCTCTTGCCCTCTTGCCGAGGTCCTTAATTGTTGAAGAGACTGCCTCGAGACCAGTGCCGGTCACGTTCTTGACGATCGGTGTCATGAGACCGACTGGGGTAGCGACGGCGACGGAGACGTCCACAGTGTTGTGCTGGCGGATGAAGACCTTGCCGCTCTCCTCACGCCACGAGCTGTTTGCAGCAGGGACCTTGCGGGCAGCGTATGCGAGTGCCTTGACGAGGAAATCATTAACGGAGAGCTTGTACTTGCCCTCTGCGGAAGAGTTCAGGGCGGCGCGGAGCTTCATCAGCTTGGTGACGGAGACGGAGGAGGCGACAAAGTAGTGCGGGTTCTGGTTCATGGACTGGGTCAGGCGGGAAGCAATAGTCTTGCGCATGCTGGTGGCTTCGATGTCCTCGTAGGCTGGTCCAGCGCCAGCGCCGGCAACCGCAGGGGCGGCAGAAGCACCGGCAGATGGCTTCGCGTTCTCGACGTCCTTTCGTGTGATGCTGCCACCTGGGCCAGATCCCTTGATGTCCTTAAGAGAAACACCCTTCTCGAGAGCGAGTTTGGCAATGGCTGGGCCGACGACCGGGGCGCGTTCGAGGACAGGCTGCAATCTGTCACCCGATGATTCGGATTCTTGTGCCTTGGGCGCCTCGCTCTGCTCTGCAGCTGGAGGGGCAGTTCCCGAGCCAGAACCTGCGGGCTCTGAAGCCTCAGCGGCCTCTTGACCACCCTCTTTCTTGCTCTCCGATTGGGCCTTCTCTCCACCAGCATCCTCGATGGAGAAGTCGGCAAAGGCCTCGACATCGCCGGCATCCTCCACCAAGACAGCAATTGGCTGTGTTGATCACGTTAGCTTGTCCACCCGTCATGCTTCACTCCCAGTATAGACTCACGTTGCCCACTGCCACATCCTTCTCGCCCGACTCCTTCAAGATCTTTGCCAGCACACCCTCCTCTTGGAATTCAAAGTCCATCTGTGCCTTGTCCGTCTCAATCTCCACCAGAACGTCACCAGGCGAGAGGCTGTCACCGGGCTTTTTCTGCCAAGTGCCGATGTTTCCCGCGGTCATGGTTGGCGAGAGAGCAGGCATCGAAATGACGGTATGTGAGGGATACGCTGTGCATTATGCGTCAGCGTGCACAGTGTCTGCAGAGCAGGATCAGGCATTACGAACATTTGGAGGCATAGTATCTGGCGAGGGCGGAGAGGGCGGGTATTCTGCTGCTGCGGGCAAGATGTCAGCTCATATTCCAAGCGATGCCTCCTGTCTCGGTAGTCTCGCAGCACTCACGAGACTATACTCTGTGTTCTGAGATGTGTCCCGGCGGCTCTGGTTGCGAAAGCGCTCGAGGCGCGCGCGAGCACTGAAGCGGCTGACATTGTCGTGCACGCTCCGGTCCTGAGGCTTGTCGGGGTCAGGGAAGGCCAATGTCACCGCAGCAAGACTCCACGGCCGCGCGATAAATGTCAAAGGACCGGTCCAAGTGGAAAAGGGAGATGGAAGGAGTGATGGGCAAGGGTCAAGATTTTGGTGGGAGACGAGGCGTTGAACAGAATGTCGACAGCTATTTTCGAGCTCTCCGGATCCCGACGAAGTAGGTCCGGATGCTGGTGGGCGGGCAAGGCAGATCCGCTGCGGACAACGTCTGTCTGGCCGCGTCAATGCCGGCGACGGGCGCGCACCCACGCAGTCCCCAGCGGTGGACGGGTGTGGCCTCGACGGACTTTCTCACCTGCGCCTCATTCCCGACCCTGTCGCTCAATCGCCCCGAACACGCTTCCAAGCCATCACTCGCCGACAGCCACAATATTGAACGAGTCACAGCGGCAAGCGCAAACTCTGAACTCTCCCTCGTACACAAAACGTGGCACTCGTGGCTTTTCGCAGGGTGAGGGTGAGGGTGAGGGTAAGGGTGACGGCGACGGCGACGGGAGCGTCGACATTGCGCACCACTAGTACAAAGATGGCATCTCACTGTAGCTTCCTATAGAACCAGACTACACTTCCCATGATTATTGCGTGCATACCACCACTACGGAACCCATACGGTGAGATGATGCCGCCCGCGTAGAATGCGGCGAGCCACCGCTCTCACCCGTCGTTGCATCTGCAGCCGTACACGCTAGGTCTGCACTCCAGAGGAATCATGGATGTGGAACAGCAGGCATCGCCTTCCCCGGCACACGAACTCGCGCTGGAAGATGAAAGCACCTTCGACCCCGAATACTCGCAGGTCATGGAGCACGAGCACGAGCACAGGCGTGGGGATGAGGTCGTGGAGCAGAACGGAGATGCCGGTGCACACGATCATCCGGCTTCACACGAGATAGCAGGAGAAGGCACGCAGGAGGCATTAAAGGAGGAGCCTCCGCAAGCTGCCGACAATGAGCCCTCGAGGCCCTCAAGTGATCATACCACCACGACGCTACCCAGCGAGAACCATGCCCACGCGCACCTCGAAACGGCTGCCTCGCCGCCTCCTGCGAGTACAGCGACACCAGATTCATCCGCATCGCGTTCCATCGCCGCTGCTCGCCAACGGACAGACTCTCAGTCCACGACTGCCACCACCGCGACCCGCGCGTCGACCCGATCCACCAGGAGTAGCATGGTCTTTGTGGTGGCGGCGCTGGAGAGTATAGCAGCTTCCAAGGATGCGCGGAAACGGAAGGGACTGGCCGACTCGACCCAGCGAGCTCTGTCAGCCATCCGCAGCGCTCACGGAGACCCATCCCAGATCGATCCTGAGGTCATGTTTGAGCCCCTCAACCTGGCCACCGAGGCTTCGACCGTCTCGGTCGTGACGACGGCCTTGGACTGCATAGGGAAGCTGATCAGCTACTCCTACTTCTCCTCTCCAGCCGTGTCGGAGCCTCGAGTGGAAGCGGGACATGACAGACCAAGACCGCCGCTCATCGAAAGGGCAATCGACACGATATGCGACTGCTTTCAGGGCGAGGCCACGCCCGTCGAGGTGCAAATGCAAATCATCAAGAGCTTGCTGGCGGCTATACTGAATGACAAGATTGTGGTGCATGGCGCGGGATTGCTTAAGAGCGTGCGTCAGACATACAACATCTTCCTCCTCAGCAAGAGTAGTGCCAATCAGCAGATCGCGCAAGGAACCTTGATGCAAATGGTCGGCACCGTGTTCGAGCGCGTCAAGGTCAGATTAGCAAGCAAGGCATCACGTTCATCATCCAGCCTCAGGCCCAATGCTGCCGAACAGACCTCCGATGTGTCGTCTGTTGCTGGAGGTGACGAGACGCCCTCGATTGTGGATCCGCAGACTCCTGATATCGAGAAAAGTGAGCCGAAGATGACCTTGCAGACCTTTGAAACCCGAAAGTCCTTTGACGACACCAGGATCAACGACACAGCCCCGACTATGGTGACCAAAAACAGGAAAGGTAGCAAACGCCCTTCGAGTCGTGGCTCTGGTGCGGAAGTGCCGTCGATCACTGTTCAGGGCCAGGATAATGAGGTCATGTCCGAGGACGATGAAGAAGATGAGATTTACATCAAAGACGCCTTCTTGATCTTCCGTGCCATGTGCAAGCTCTCAACCAAGGCACTGCGGATCGAGGATGCCGTTGACATCAAGTCTCAAGGCATGCGATCCAAGCTCCTGAGCTTGCACATCGTCCACAGCGTTCTCTTCAATCATTCCGTCATCTTCACATCTCCACACGCGACCATCAGAAGCTCGTCCAATGGCGACCCGACGGGATTCACGCAGGCTGTCAAGCAGTATCTTTGCCTGAGTCTGAGTCGAAACGGCGCGAGCAGTATCAGCAAAGTATTCGAGGTCGCTTCGGAGATCTTCTGGTTGATGATGAAGCACTTGCGAGCCCAGCTCAAACGGGAGCTGGAGGTGTTCCTGAAAGAGATCTACATTGCCATACTGGACAAGCGACAGGCCCCCGGATGGCAGAAAGGATACATCATTCAACATATATTCGGACGCATTGGTCAGGATCCACGGGCGTTGGTAGAGATATACCTCAACTACGACTGTGACCGTCAAGCGATCGACAACATGTACCAGCGAATGGTCGAGCATGTCAGCAGGATAGCGAGCCAACCGGTCCCCGTGACCGGACTGCAACAACAAGCTTATCTGGAGCACGTGGCGAGGCAGAACAGTGCTATATCCAATGACTGGAGGGAGCGAGGCACACTACCGCCAAGCTTGACAACTGCGAGCATGACCCAACCACATGAGCATGAACAAGTCTACCCACAAGAATACGCCATGAAAATGCAAGGCCTAGAAGCTTTGGTGGAAACACTCCGAAGCATGGTGAACTGGGGCCAACAGACACCTGCAGAGGTAGCCGCCAGCACCTTGGCCGAAGTCGATGCCCGCTTCTCGCTCGATGATCTGCGGGAAAGCTTGGACACCAGGACGATAGAGTCTGGTGCCCCAAGTGGTGCATCGATCGATGGCATGCCATCCACGCCCCGAGACGCGGACGCCCTGGTAGCAGAGGACGACCCGGAAGAACTAGAAAAGATCAAGCAACGAAAGACAGCCCTCAACGAGGCCATCCGCGCATTCAATTTCAAGCCGAAGAGAGGCATCAAGATGCTTATCTCCAAGGGTTTCATACCGTCTGACGACGCGAACGACATTGCAAAATTTTTCTCCAATAACGAACGTGTCAACAAGAAGTCTCTTGGAGAATTCCTTGGCGAGGGTGACGAGGAGAACATCAAGATCATGCATGCATTCGTTGACCAGATGGACTTCACTCGCACACGGTTTGTAGATGCGCTTCGAAGATTTCTGCAGTCATTTCGGCTGCCGGGCGAGGCTCAGAAGATTGACCGGCTTATGCTCAAATTTGCTGAGCGGTACACAACTGGGAACCCGAACGCATTCGCGAACGCCGATACTGCCTATGTCCTGGCTTATAGTGTCATTATGTTGAACACCGATCAGCACTCCGCGCAGGTGAAGAAGCGGATGACCGTGGAGGACTTTATCAAGAACAATCGTGGTATCAACGACAATGCGGATCTGCCCGATGAGTATCTCCAAGGCATCTTCGACGAGATCGCGCACAACGAAATTGTGCTAGACACGGAGCGAGAACAAGCTGCGAACCTTGGTCAATTGCCGCAACAGCCGACAGGGCTTGTAGGCACTCTGGCCAATGTCGGCCGCGATCTGCAGAGAGAAGCTTACGCGCAGGCCAGCGAAGAGATGAGCAATCGTACCGAGCAGCTGTTCAAGAATTTGCTTCGAGCGCAGAAAAGGGCGGGAGGTGCGGCAGCGGCTGTCAGCAAGGGCAAATTCCTCATCGCCAGCTCGTACAAGCATGTCGGACCGATGTTTGAAGTGACCTGGATGAGCTTTCTCACCGCACTCTCTGGTTCGGCTCAGGAGACGCAGAATCTGGAGACCATCCGCTTGTGCATGGAAGGGCAGAAGCTTGCGGTCCGGATCGCCTGCTTGTTCGATCTTGAGGACCCCCGGCAGGCTTTCGTGTCGAGCTTGAGCAGAAGTACAAACTTGTATAACCTGTCCGAGATGAAAGCGAGGAACATGGAGGCTCTGCGGGCTCTGATCGACATTGCGTACAGCGAAGGCAACCACCTGAAGGAGAGCTGGCGCGAGATCCTTATGTGTATATCGCAGCTCGACCGATTCCAGCTTATCTCGAGCGGTGTCGAAGAAGGTGCTATACCTGACGTGATGCGTGCTCAAGGTGTGCCGCAAAGTCCGCATGTCAATGGCGCGGGACGTAAAAGCATCCAACTGAATAGGCGTCCATCAACTCGCAATGGTCCTAACGGTGCCTACCAGGCCGAAATTGCCGAGGAGACGAGAAGTGCAGACATGATCCGAGGCGTAGATCGTATCTTCACTAACACGGCCAACATGTCAGGAGATGCCATTGTGCACTTTGTCCGAGCATTAACTCAGGTCAGTTGGCAGGAGATACAGTCTTCCGGGCTCTCGGATCAGCCCAGAACGTACAGCTTGAACAAGCTCGTCGAGATTTCAAGCTACAACATGCTGCGTGTGAGATTTGAGTGGACCAATATCTGGCAAATCCTCGGCCAACATTTCATCGATGTGGGTTGTCACAATAACACTCACGTTGTCCACTTCGCCCTCAACAGCTTACGGCAGCTAAGCATGCGTTTCATGGAGATCGAAGAACTTCCTGGCTTCAAATTCCAGAAAGACTTCCTGAAGCCTTTCGAGCTGATTCTCAGCAATGCTTCGCAGGTCGCCGTGAAGGATCTGGTCCTACGTTGCCTGATTCAGATGATCCAAGCGCGTGGTGATATGATCCGATCTGGCTGGAGAACTATGTTCGGAGTGTTCACGGTGGCTGCCAAGGAACCGTACGAGAGCATCGTCAACCTCGCGTTCGATAACGTGACACAAGTGTTTAACGAGCGATTTGGTGTTGTGGTATCGCAAGGTGCCTTTGCGGATCTGGTCGTCTGCTTGACCGAATTCAGCAAGAACATGAAGTTCCAGAAGAAGAGCTTGCAAGCCATCGAGACGCTGAAATCATCCGTGCCAAAGATGCTGAGGACACCCGAGTGCCCGTTGTCGCAAAAGGCATCCGGGCACAAGGATGCACCTCAGGCGGAGAACATCCCCAAGCAGCCCATCCGCCAGACCCAAGAGGAGCAGTACTGGTTCCCTGTGTTGTTCGCATTCCACGACGTACTCATGACGGGTGAAGATCTTGAAGTGCGTTCGAGAGCATTGAACTACCTCTTCGATACTCTCACCAAGTACGGCGGTGACTTCCCGAGAGACTTTTGGGACACACTCTGGCGGCAGCTGCTCTACCCGATCTTCATGGTGCTCAAGGACCGCAAGGCGATCAACCATGAAGCTGTCAACCACGAAGAGCTTTCAGTGTGGCTCTCTACCACTCTGATCCAAGCGTTGCGAAATATGATTAGCTTGTTCACGCACTTCTTTGAGAGCCTCGAATATATGCTGGACCGCTTCTTAGACCTGCTCGGTCTCTGCATATGCCAGGAGAACGACACCCTAGCGAGGATTGGCAGCAACTGTTTGCAGCAGCTGATTCTACAGAACGTCAAGAAGTTCACCCCGGGGCACTGGGAGAAGATCGTCGGCGCCTTTGTGGACCTGTTTGCTAGGACGGAAGCCAAAGAGCTATTCTCGGCCGCGACATCGAGCAGCTATTCAAGAGACAGCTCCTATTCCAACGGCACCTCCGAGCCAAGGACACCTAGGGCACAGATCAACGCAGCCGATGATGGCGCTGTCACCGAGTCAATGAACGCTCTCAAGATCAACGGTCTGTCCGATGAAGATGACACCACAGCAGCCACCAACGGGGACAAACACGTCGAGACTTCCTCACTGTCACTATCTTCCGACCACGACCACAGCCCATCCCCGGCGCAAACTCGCAACAACAAGCAATCCGAGCTCGAAGACTTCAGCAATACGCAACCCCAACAACAAGCTCCCGTCGTCGTCACCGCAGCCCGACGCCGCTACTTCAATCAAATCATCACGAAATGCGTGCTGCAACTCCTCATGATTGAGACCGTCTCGGAACTGTTCAACAACGACGCCGTGTACGCGTCCATCCCATCCCACCTCCTCCTCCGCCTGATGAAGCTCCTCAAATCCTCATACCACTTTGCCAAACGCTTCAACGAAGACCGAGATCTCCGCACGCGCCTCTTCCGTGAGGGATTCATGAAACAGCCTCCCAACCTCCTCAAACAGGAAAGTGGCAGCGCGAGCGTCTATGTACTCATTCTTCTGCGAATGTATGCCGATCAGTCTGATGAGCGCGCAGCTTCCCGGCCCGAAACGGAATCCGCACTGATTCCGCTGTGCAGCGACATCATCGCTTCATACATATCTCTCGACGAGGAGACCCAACAACGCAACATCGTCACCTGGCGACCCGTCGTCATCCACGTCTTGGAAGGGTATGTGGAATTCCCCGATGCCGAGTTTGAAAAGCATGTCGAGACGTTTGCTCCTCTGGCCGTGGGACTCATGAGTCGCGACATGGGGCCGGAGCTGCAGAGGGCGGTGCAAGGGGTGTGGCAGAGGGTTTGTGAGGTGAGGTTGGGAGTGAGGATTGAGGAGGCCCTGTTGCCCATTCCCACGCCGAGTAGTCCGAGGGCTGTGCATACTGTGTTTGGGACGAGGAGGACGAGTAAGGGGAGTGTGGCTCGGCAGTGAGTCACTGAACCCTCCATTTACTGGTTCGAACCAGGACTGCGAGTGAATGAACGAGGGCCTTGTACGATAGACGCGCAGAAATGCACATATCTGCATGCAGGATTGTGCGTGCGTGCGTGTGTGTGTGTGTGTGTGTGTGTGTGTGTGTGTGTGTGTGTGTGTGTGTGTGTGTGTGAACTCATAGCGAGGCGTTGGGCGCATATGCGAGAGCTCCGGCAGCGGAGACAAAAAAGATCTGGAGCCATTGTAAAGAAAAGTAGTGACCACGGTCAAGACAGAGAGCGTAGATCAGCGGGTAAAACATTCTTCACTTGCTGAGACATTTGGCTGCCCGAGCATGACCGCGTAATTGTCCGAGGGAAACACCTGAGGCGGGGGGGGGTCGCGATGTATTCGTACCTCACGATCGTGATTGTAGCCGAGTCGCCGCACGCGCCATTGCGCGCGCAATATGCGATCTGGTCGCTCGTCGCACTTTGGTGGTTGCCATGGACGGGTAGCGGCTTTGCGTGTGATCGGCGCAAGCATGATAGCGCAAGCAATAAACGCTCCTACTTCCGCGAGAGGAAAGTTCACGTCTGGACTGATATGTCGAGGCGCATGAGGATTTCTGTAGGGGAGATGATCGGAGCAGAGCGTTTGTCAACACACACACAGGTTGGGATTGTTGCTGCTATCAATAGCGATACACAGATCTGCTGGATGGCGTGTTTCCAGAAGACTTCGACCGAGCCGGCGTCGTCGCCCCGGGCCTTGAAATAGTTGGCGAGGCTGTGAGGTGCAGATGAGGGGGATGGGTTCCGATTGCTCAGAAAGCAGGAGCGGCAGAAAGGAGGATAGTGGTACAGGCTGGCATCGCAGACGGTGCATGTCTTTGACGTGAGAGGCATCATTCCATCATGAAACAATGGTACTGTACGAGAAGGGGAAGGAGATTGAAAGATAGGATGATGCGCCTCGGCCAGACGTTACACAGCATAGGAGATGTGCGATGCGATGCGATGCGATGCGATGCGATGCGATGCGATGCGATGCGATGCGTCGCAGAGTCGAATGCCGTCTCACGTCACATCCGAACGGCTTATGGCGGTTGTGCGCGGTCGGACAGCGCACGCTTTCAGCGCAACACCCGTAGAATAATAACGCGTACATGTACGTGCCAAAGGCTTTGTTGTCAGCACCGGGCCTGTAACGGCATAGGAAGGAGGGTTGGGAAGTGGTAGATCCTGACGTGGCTCGCTGGACAGGTGGCAAGTGGGTGCAGCTTCACGTCAAAGAAGTGGGAAACAGCACGGGTCTTCGTTGCTGGAGTTGGCAGGATGAACATGTATATGCGATTCATGCCTGATATGTGATCGAGCGACGGCAGAGAGGTGTGCATCGTCACTGGCCCGCGCCATTGTGATGCCCTGCGTTCGCATGCGGTATCGATATCTGTATGCATAGCCGGATCTGATGTGGAGAGGACTCATTGGCGGGTCGAGAGATGTTTCAGGATTGGGTTTGCTGCGACCCAGCAAGGCTGACGCGATATTCCTTGCTGGTCGAGACGGGTGTTCTGGTGGGAGAGCAGAGCACGGATGGCCAGGGGAGAAGCGGGCTGGGTATCAAGCGACATGCTGCACAACCAAGTGCCCGTCAGGTACCGTCGTGACTAGTCCCACCGCAGATGTCCGGGCGGGCGCGAATGGGCATTGTTCATGCGGCTCAGGACTGGAAGGGCACGATGATTGTGTGGTCGAGAGACAGCCGTCGTCGTGTCGAATTATTAGTGTGGTAGGGTGGTAGGGTGGTAGTGTGCATGGCGCGCCGCTTTCACCCACAGCCAGTCGATGGAGAAAGAGACGAGAACAAGTTGATTTTCTGGCCCGCGGCCGGGACCAATCACGGGCGCCGAAAGACCCCCGAGCGGGTGCGCCACGAAGCTTCTGTCACTACACCACATGCACCAGACACCACCAGCACCACATCCTCACGCTCGCCGCATCCTGCCGTGTCGTTTGTGGCAGCGGCCTCAACCAGGAACGTCGCTTGCGCCCACTGAACGCCTGCCACGCCCCTCGACCCGCCATTGGGGTCCGGGAGATACGACGCTCCCTGCCCTCCCGGAGCCTCCTCATTCGCCGCTGGGTGAATGAGAGGATGGCGTTTTGCGAGGCATCCTGGGTTTCAGAGACTGCTGCCACCGGCTGATCTCGTGCGAGGGAGCAGCATGTGGGACTTCGTTCTTGGCCGACGCCGACGCCGACGAGATGAGGTGCGCACGCCGATGAGTAGTAGCGAGAGTAGCGAGAGTAGCGAGAGTAGCGAGAGTAGCGAGAGTGAGTAAGAGGGAGAATGTGCAAGCCAAAGCGAGTGACGCTGTTGCTAATGCCCTCTGCGCCTACATGTACTACTTCTTCCTTGCATGTCCCGGCTATCGACTGCATTTGCATTTGCATCTGCATCTGCATCTGCATCTGCATCTGCATCTGCGTCTGCGTCTGCGTCTGCAGCCCACCTCTCATTGCCGATCCCTTCCTTCTCTACCTGCTTGTTGTTCCTGCCTTCTCCTTCTTCACTATTACATTCCTGCCCTGAAGCTCGGTGGCGAAGTATTGTCCGTTTGTCCTCATGCTCGTTTGATGGGACGCGTTGGCATTCCATGATACCTGGAACCCAAGGCCAATGAGCCTCTTCGTGGACGGAGAGGGACACATGCGAGGCTGGCTGGCCGCCTTGCTCTGCTGCTGGGCAGCGATGGGAGAAGATGAATACGAGTTTGAGAAGCAAAGGACCACAGGTACGTGCTCTCGACAATGCGACCTTCCTTCCACTGACGCGCCATCAGCGACCACATCGCGTCCTTGCATACAGAACGAGCAACCAACACAACTTGAGACCATGGCGGTACGAGACAGACGATTACCGGCCGACAAGGATGCAGAATTCACCGAGGAGGATCGCGTGCGGCCAATCACCGAGCGTCCGCCATCGATCAAACCATTGGACTTTGGAGATCCATCCTTGATGGGCAAGATGTCTTTACATGGTCGTCGAAAGAGCTCAACGACACTGCTCAACTTCCACAAGTCCGCCAAAAGAAATTCCTCCAAGCCGATACCACGAGCTAACATCGGCCAACCCACCAACTTTCGAAGGCTCGACTACACAGAGAAGCAACGTCGCTCGTTGAAGCCTCTCCAACTGGAACCAGTCGTATTGAGGGAGGGGAACCGCGATTCGGTCCATCCCGTCCACAACAATGCTCTCCACCACCCCTCCAAATCGTTGGATGTCGACTACTGCCTTGCCACTGCGACCAGGAGGTCATCATATCGCGAATGCCGTGAGACGCCATTCGAGCGATGTCAGCAAATGGCCGCTTCCGCTAAGCAGGATGTTGCCCCAGAGAGTACGAAGGATGAGAGAGGTATCGGCCGAGAGACAAGCCGCCCAGCTCATTCATCGTTGTCGACCAAGTCGTCGTCCAGCTCTATGCGCTCCTTGCGGCGGCAGGCAATGGAAACCAGCGCATCCGGTATGCCGTCGAGTGCGAGGGCGTCGGGCGAAAGGAGCCGACTGAAGCGCAAGAGGTCAAATCAGACCAACAGAATGCCATCTTCCGAGAGCAACGATCTGGACAAGGAAATCCTAGAGCTCAACACAATTGTCGAAGAGCGGCGAGCCGAATCTGCACGACCGCTCAGTCCGGAAGACAGGCATGTTCCCGCTGTCGCACCCTTGATGACAGTCCGGGCCCGATCTGAAACACTGACAGACATCGGGTCTGCATTCTCCCGTCCCCTTCGGCTCGACACCGACTGCCCCAGCATGTCGGAAGCAATGTCTCACACGCCAAACAAGTCACCCGCGAAATCTCGCCTGTCACGGCCCTTCACAAATATGCCTGATCAGAATCTCACGACAGAGGCCGTCGGTGTGGTCAGACGACCATCCTCACGAGTCACGGGTTGGCTGACCAACCTCCTATCCAACTCGACCATACCGGAGCACATGGCACAGCAACAGCAACCCTTCTACAACTGTGCTCCACCGGTGCGCCGTCGTGCGATTTCAGAAACGTCGCTTTGCACAACCGTAAATGAGATGGACTCTCCGTCACTCAGCACCACATCATCACCTTTCTCCAAGCATGGTGGACATAGCAGATCCTTGACAGGCGAGTCCTTCTCCAGGATGACACCCATCTCCCCGCCGTCGACCGCTTGTACATCCGATTTGGAGAGAAGGAATCTTGATAGGAAGAAGGCATGTGAGAGTGAGAACTGGGCCTCACTTGTGGACCACCCCAGCCAGGTGGGACTGGCGCTTTAAGTTTTACCGCTATTGTTACCAATGACATGCATATCCTATGCCTGTACATATAGAGATACCCTTATTACTGTCTTGGCGTAGGCGGATGGATGATGATCGCCTGGGGATTGTAAGAATAAACTGCTTCCTTCCCAAATGAAGAAGCGAGCGCATTTTGTCTCACCGGAACGTGCATCCTCGCGTCAAGCATGCTACTATATATGTCTTGGTGGCTGCCGGCACGGCAGAGAGTGATGCTTCGACAGCCACGTTTGCGCCACACCAGTCATCGGTCATACAGAACTCAGCGCTGGTCTCATCCCGCATCTTCTTATTGGATTCGCTCGGACATGACATACGCTTAGACAAGATGTGGCAAACGTAGCCTCGTAGTGCAACGCGACTTGCGTGTGGAGAGATCGGGGACGAGTTGTCGCAATCAGCAGATTCGTAAAACTAACTTGTCGATAGAAGGCCAAGTTCCTGATTTTCTTTTGCCATCGTGGTTGACCACATCCACCACTCTTTTTTTCCCCTCAAAGTGTCCATGATCATGAGTTGAATCATTCATACCAAAATACTCCTCGCTAAATCTCAAGGGGGGGGGGGGGGGGGGGGGCGCCGCCCGGGGGGGGGGGGGGGGGGGGGGGGGTGGGTGGGGGGGGGGGCGG
>JALRML010000010.1:605995-753896 GCA_026120125.1 Pseudocercospora vitis | reverse complement strand
CCCCCCCGCCCCCCCCCCCCCCCCCCCCCCCCCCCCCCCCCCCCCCCCCCCCCCCCCCCCCCCCCCCCCCCCCCCCCCCCCCCCCCCCACGGACGGCAGGCCAAGACAGTTGAAGGGGGTACAAAGAGTCAGGCCTAATGATAATTTCAATGCACAATTCAGGGAGACACATGCGTTACGATCAGGGCTTGGCTTCGGTGGCTTATGACTAACACCCTGACGGCCGATGGAAAACGCCGCGGCGGTGATGCTGTACCCTGTAGTTCATTTGGCGGGCCCGAGACACTACTCCATATCTCTTGACCCCAGCCCATTGCAGTGAACGTGAATAGGAGTGTGAAGGGAGGGAGGGACACGTACGTTGCGTGGCTCGAGCCTGAGGCTGAAAGCGGACGGGAGTCGGCCCGTGCTTGTGGAGATCCTCCAGGTCGGCGCGCGACCAGCAGACAAAAGAACTGAAGCTCACGTCGCGAATAAACCACCACTTTCGCTCCCGCTTCACCTCCACCCTCTACGCCGACTTCCTCATCTTCACCGTCGATCTTGCAGAGCTCGGCAGCTTGTCATCGCGCGTCGGCTTATTTGGCGGTCTCGCAGCGAGATAGGACTGATCAAGCAGCAACTTCGCGACTCGCATCCCATCTCCTTGTTTCCCCTACATCGAGCAGGCGCCCAGGATGGCTGACTTCTTTGACACCGCGGCCGACGTGGCATCTGAGAATGAGGAGGAAGAGGAGTTCGACGAGGAGACCGGCGAGCCCATTCCAGCTAAGCGCAAGTCGAATGGCGCCAACGTTGACGACTCGAGCGAAGAAGAGGACGATGACGATGACGAAGAGGCCGCAGCTGCCGTGCGGGATGGTTTCATCGTGGACGAGGACGAGGACGAAGATATGGACGCCAAAGCACAGCGCAAGCGGGAGCGGAGGAAGCGGCGGCGCGAAGCACGAGAAGAGGAAGAGCTTGATGAAGAAGACTTGGATCTGATCGGCCTCAGCAGGCCAGACGAGCGACGCGAGACGGAGTCCAAATTCAAGCGCCTGAAGCGTGGCCACAGGGACCAACGCGCTGCTAGCGAGACCAGGGGCGTCGAAGACATCTTCTCGGATGATGACGAGGGCGGAGACGCAGAGGTGGGTGGTGCTCGCCGTGCATTCGGCTACGATGACGAGATGGATGGCTTCATCGAGCAAGACGAGTTCGAGGACGAAGAAGGAGGTCAAATGGACGAGGACCTAGGCGTGCGAGCTCCTCGCAAAGGCGGCCTGCCTGACATAAACAACCTGAAACATTCCGGTCTGGGCGAAGCGGAGCTTGAGGATCTGATGGGCGCCTTTGGCAACGGCGAGGAGTACTCTTGGGCGCTGGAGGCGGAACAAGCGATGAACGATGATGGTCTGGATACCGACAAGCCTCTGGAACTCAAGGACGTCTTCGAGCCGTCTCAGCTTGAGGAGCGAATGCTCACTGACCGAGACAATCACATTCGCGCAGAAGACGTGCCGGAGCGATTCCAGCTTGCCCGAGCTCCACACAAGGACTTGTCAAGTCTTTCCGACGAGCAGTGGGTCGCTCGTAACGCCGAAGAAGCTTCCTGGATCTCAAGTATTCTCTTTCCTCGGAAGCGGTTGGAACCCCATCTGAAAGAGCCGTTTGAGGCCGCTGTGAGACAAGTGTTACAGTTTATGAATGTCGACGACTTCGAACCAGCATTCATCTTCCAAAACCGTAAGGACTATCTGATACACTCAGAGCAGATCCCTTCGAGTGATGGCGGGTACACGGTCAAGGCTGAAAAGCTTCTCAACCAGACAGATCTCTGGGACGTGTTCGAGCAGGATCTCAAGTACCGAGCGTTTGCGGAGAGACGAGAAGCGATTCAACGCAACGTAGAAATGCTGAAGGAATGTGAGCCCAACTTCGACGACCCTATCTTTGACGAGATGATTCCTCTGGCCGCTCAGCTGGACGACTTGCAAGATCTGCAGGACTACTTAAACTTCCAATATTCGGTGCAGCTCAAGGATCTCAGCCTTGCGGATTCGGAACAAAATGGTGCGCTAAAGAAGTCGGGTGGCACTCGCGGCCTCTGGGACAAGGCTCGATCAGGTCCAGCCTACCACCTGGTCCGTGCTGTTGGAATTACTGCCGACACGATCGCAAAGAACGCGGAGCAGGTTGGGCATACTGCTCCTGACGACCCGGAAACGACGCCCGTGGACATCGCAGACAGTCTCGTACGCGCTCCAGACTACCTCACCGCTGACAACGTGCTTCAAACGGCCAAAGCTCTCATGGTGGAAGAAATTGTGATGAGCCCCCGTATGCGCAGACACATGAGGCGGCTCTACTATCAGAACTTGGTCTTCGACTGCCATCGAACGGAGAAGGGTTTGAAGCAGATCAACGAGGAACATCCTTACTACGAATTCAAGTACTTGCGTAATCAAGAGGTGCGAAATTTCCTGGTGGAGAAGCCGGAACTCTACCTTCGTATGCTCAAAGCCGAAGCAGACGGTCTTGTGGACGTTCGTGTCAACCTGAAGAACCAGAGAAGCATGAGGGAGGACCTCGAGCGCGCCATTCAATCCGACAACTTTTCAGAAGTAGCTGAGGCGTGGAACGACTTGCGCAAGGAAATCATCAATCTGGCTATGAAGAAAATGCACAAGACCATTGCCAAGGGCGTCAAGGACAACCTCAAGAACGAGTGTGAGAACAAGATCGCAGGGTACTGCCGCGACGTGTTCATTACAAAATTGGACCAGGCTCCGCACAAGCCAAAGGGCATGGAGCTCGGCACTTGCGCTCGCGTGATTGCACTTTCCAATGGAGCTGGCAACCGCTCGGACGCTATATGCTGGGCCTACGTTGCCGAGGACGGCCGTGTCATGGAGAATGGCAAATTCACGGACCTACGACCTGGCAAAGAAGAGAAGTACATCCCAGATGGGAAAGACATTCAAGCTTTCGTCGAAATCGTTGAGCGAAGAAGACCTGATGTTATTGCTGTTTCTGGTATGTCTACGGAGACCTACCGCTTGTACCAGGATCTCAAGGAGATCGTCAAGAAGAACGAGCTGCGAGGCGCGCCATACGAAGACCCTGATGAAGACAGAGAGGTCTCGGACCCTCTTGAGGTAATCATTCCCCAGGATGAGGTCGCGCGACTCTACTGGTCGTCGAAGCGTGCAGAGGTGGAACATCCAAGCCTTCCACCGCTCACTCGCTATTGCGTAGCACTCGCGCGGTACATGCAGAATCCATTGAAGGAGTATGCGGCTCTCAAGCGAGATATCGTGTCCATCACGTTCGACACCAACCAGAATCTCCTCCCAGAAGATAAGTTGCGTCGCTATCTCGAGACAGCATTGGTCGACATCGTCAACCTCGTCGGTGTTGATGTCAATGAAGCTTTGACCGATCCCTATACACAAAATCTTTTACCGTTCGTCTGCGGTCTGGGGCCTCGTAAAGCAGACAATCTTATCAAGGCTGTTGCTGCAAACGGCGGCGAAGTCACGAACCGGAACGACTTGCTTGGAATTGGCGAAATCAGCAGACGCCCTGCTGTCGGAGCTAAAGTCTGGCATAATTGCGCCAGTTTTCTGTACGTTACGTGGGAGGACGATCAAGAGGCCGACTACCTCGACAATACTCGCATTCACCCTGAAGATTACGACATCGCTCGCAAGATGGCCGCCGATGCTCTCGAGCTTGACGAAGAAGATATCAAGGCCGAGCAAGAGGAGAATGGTGCAAGTGCGGTGATCCGGAGACTGGTCAAGGAGGAGCAGACCGACAAGGTCAACGATCTCGTACTGGAGCAATACGCCGAGCAACTGGAGAAGAACTTTGGTCAGAAGAAGCGCGCTACACTGGAGACCATCAGAGCTGAACTCCAAAATCCCTACGAAGAGCTGCGCCGAAACTTCAACTGGCTCACCACCGATGAGCTGTTCACGCAACTCACTGGCGAGACTCGCGAGTCTCTGCAGGAGGGCATGATCATCCCGGTGTCGGTCAAGAAGACATTCCCTGACCACATCGAAGTCAAGCTGGACTGCGGTGTCGACGGTGGCATCTCAGAAACAGAGTATCCCGAGGAAATGGCCGCCAACCGCATCGAGTCAAGGCAGATGTGGAGTGCGGGTCAAGTGATTCAAGCCAAGCTGACGTTCATCGAGCGCAAGAAATTCACGGCGCAGTTGACTCTGCGCGACCAGGAGATGAGACAGCCGTACCGTCGCGCTTTCGATCACGGTATGGAGGAGTGGGACGAGCAACAGGAAGAGCAAGACAAGAAGGAAGCCAAGAAGGCGGCTGAGAAGGGCCAAGCTCGACACCAGCGTGTCATCAAGCACCGCTTGTTCCGGCCATTCAACTCCACGCAAGCCATCGAAGCTCTCAAGACCCAGGGACGTGGCGACTGTATCATTCGGCCATCTTCGAAGGGTCCAGACCACCTTGCCGTCACTTGGAAGATTGCCGAAGACGTCTACCAGCATATTGATGTTCTGGAGCTCGACAAAGAGAACGAGTTCAGTGTCGGTAAGACACTCAAGGTTGGCGGAAAGTATACCTATTCCGATCTCGACGAACTCATTGTCTTCCATGTTCAAGCCATGGCCAAGAAAGTTGACGAGATGACCAATGACGAACGCTATCAGAACGGCACCAAGGAGCAAACAGGTAGGCGAGACAGAGCCTTCCACTGCATGATCCACTCGCTGACATTCCTTCACAGAACAATGGTTGACCACCTATACCGAAGCCAACCCGCGTCGTTCCATGTACTCCTTCTGCATGAATCGACAATATCCAGGCTACTTCCTCCTCTGCTTCAAAGCTGGCAAGGACGCGCCGCTGGCTCACTGGCAAGTCAAAGTCATCCCGCAGGGTTTTGAACTGAAGCAGAATCGATACCCGGATATGAGGGCTCTGAAGAATGGGTTCAAGCTCATCATGCAGAATATGGCGAATGGTCGTCGCTAGGAGGATGAACGTCGCCGGCAGCCGCAGGACAGCTGGTGGCAGAGTTCGCAACCTTTGTCCCTAGAGATGCCTCACACATCGGGTAGAATAGCACAGGATTCGGCGTTCAAGCACTTGGGAATCTGACAAAGACAGATTGACTTGCTGGGTGCGGGAAGGCATATCATTGGAGCGCTGCATGCATTGTAATCGTAAATGCGACAGGTCATACCGGAAAAGGCCACGATGCCACTGTAGAACTGAATGGAAGACATGATGCCCGACGCCTTTGACCTCGCACGATAGCTTTGCTGAGATGCGGTATCAGCATGGGACTACTCCCAACTCCAGTGTAATGAGTGTCGTGTAGTGTGCTACGGATGCTGTGTAGTGGAGCTCTTGACGGCACTGACCTCTCAGGCAGCCGAAGAGACTCCGACCAGGCTTTCGACGTCATCGCCCCGAGATTTTTCCGCTTCGCTGTATCACCACCGGTCGAGAGAACGTTCTTCTCCGGTCAGATAGACGTCAGCAAGCCTCACAGCTTTCGGTCTTGCGTGCCGCCTACGTTAGTGCTGGCGAATTCCAAACGGCAAGTCGTGGCGTCGGTACTCTTTCTATTCTTTTCGCCTTTTCCATTGGCTTCGACCATCTGCATCGAACCTAGGGGCGAAAACAACCTGGCCTGGTCGTGGCCCTGGGATTATCAATGGCGAGTAACGTCACTGTGGATAGAGGATTTCAAAGCTCCTGGTAGCTGAAAGGCCTTGCACAAGTCCGACATCTTGTATATAACACGAAATCGCCCATCGTTCTTACCATTTCTCATCTGTGCCCACACTACTTTCCCCCCTACGACCCCCGCCCATTCACATCGAAGCAAATACATTCTCACCAATCCGCAATGCCCTCCTTCACCGTCTTCAAAGGCGCCCAAGATGGCAAAGTCTACAAATCTTCCACCACAAAAGGCGATCTCACCGGCGACCAATGTCTCGTGAAGGTCACCGCGTCCGGTCTCTGCGGCACAGACCTCCACTATCGAACCACAGACATGGCGTTGGGACATGAAGGTGTGGGAGTCGTCCAGGAGACGGGTCCGGGAGTCTCACACTTGAAGAAGGGAGATCGAGTGGGTTGGGGTTACGAACACGACAGTTGTGGGCATTGCCAGGAGTGTCTGAGAGGGAATGAGACGTATTGCCCCGAGAGAGCCATGTACGCGATGGCGGACACGGATCAGGGAAGTTTTGCGAGCCATGCAGTCTGGAGGGAGGCGTTTCTGTTCAAGGTGCCGGATGAGTTGAGTGACGAAGTTGCTGCGCCGCTTATGGTGAGTCTAAGAGCCCCACATTCGTGGGTATGTGATATGCTGACATATACTGTAGTGCGGCGGCGCCACTGTGTTCAACGCGCTTCATGCGTACAATGTGCAACCCACTGAAACTGTCGGTATCATGGGTGTCGGTGGTCTCGGTCACCTCGCCATCCAATTCGCCGCGAAGATGGGTTGCAATGTGGTCGTGCTCTCTGGATCCGATAGGAAGAAGGATGAGGCTCTGCAGCTTGGCGCGTCAGAGTTCATCGCTACGAAGGACGTGAAAGAGATTAAGCCCTCGCGACCACTCAATCGGCTGCTCGTAACGACCTCTGCTCAGCCGGACTGGGAGAAGCTGATGAGTGCTTTCGCGCCTGGAGCAACTATTCATCCACTTTCAGTCGATGAGGGAAATTTCCAAATACCGTACATGTCGCTTTTGCTGAATGGCTTGACGGTGCAAGGCTCTGTCGTCGCTTCCCGGTACATTCACAACCGCATGCTCGAGTTTGCCGCATTGTAAGTGCCCTCAATCATCCTTTCGTTCCATGCATTCCGACTCTAATCCGTATAGACACAAAATTGCGCCAATCATCGAAAAATTCCCTATGAATGAGAAGTTCATCAACGAGGCCATGGACAAGCTGAACGAGGGAAACGTCCGCTACCGTGGGGTTTTCATCGCCGAAAAGTAGTGATGCAGGCTTGCGTTATCTTTGTTGCATGGATGCATACATCGGCGTCATAGAGCGCGCGTTCGCGGGGCATGGGCAGGGACCATACGATGACACGATAGCAGCATAGCAAGCTTAATGACCAGTCATGACCAGTATCCTCTTTCTCCCAACTTATATCGTTGCAGCATCTATGAGTTGCTGAACTTGCAATGGAAGTAGTTCATGCTGCCTGTACCCACATGCAGATGCTCGTCAGAAGCTGTGCATGAGCTCAAGCCAAGGTCAGCATCAACCTCACAGCCCAAGATATTTTTTCCCGGTAAATTTGCCTCCCCGAGGCATGTTGCTTCTGTATGCGTCGTGAAGTCACTCCAGTAATGACGCCGGATATTCGAAAGTTCGTTTGATCTGCCCTTGGAAAATTTCACCTTCCTGCGAATCTGGCAGATCGGAAGGATTCTTCATCTCTGGAGGATTTGTCTCGATTTCAATCGTAACCTATGGCCTTGTCAGCCGGAGGTCCACAACATGGGCGGGACCACGCTGGGCTTGTGCTGTACCGCCTCGTCCAAGCTAGTGAAGTCCACACCAAATCGTGGTGTGAGAGGCATCTCATCACTCACCGGTCCATCATTGACGAGGCCGACATCCATCATGGCTTGGAAAATGCCGTCCTTGACGCGGTCCTCCCGATACAACTTTCGAACCTGACCAAAAAATGTATCGTAGAGCTCCTTGGCTTTTGCTGCTGGCGCAGATTTGTGGAAATCTGGTTTGTTGCCCTTCTTTGTGGTAGCGTACAGAGTGAACTGGGATACTAAGGCGTGAGGTCAGAACAAATCTGCCTCCTCGGTAGGAAATACGATACAGAGAGGGTCAAACACCTACCGCAGAGGACCTCGCCGTCTATCTCCTGGACATTCTTCTTCCATTTTCCCCCCTGATCATCGTCCCAGAGCTTCACTTTGAGGATCTTGGCAGCCATGGATTCAGCCTCCCTGGCGGTATCATCTTTGCCAATGCCAGCAAGAATTAGGATCCCTTTCCCGATCTCAGAGACCCGCTGTCCATCTACGGTCACGGAGGCTGATTTGACACGCTGGATCACGGCTTGAGACAACAATTAGACATATGATAGACAGGAGCGTCGTTCGGGCACAGCTCACTCTTCATGATCAGCGTGCCTGGCCAATAGCAACGCTCGAGAGCGGCAAGGCAGAACGGGGTTTGCTGGCCACCGACTCAGCAATAAGTGACCCTAATGCGTTTGCGAAGGTCGCTGAGGCGGATGAGGCCACAATCGCGTAACTCTGCGAAACGAGGTGATTTTGGCCGGCTCGACCCGCGAAGTTGGAAAATGTGAGGCGCTCAGCTGCGTGTGAGTTGGCGGCGGGAGGGCACATGCAGCAGCAGCAGCAGTCGGCCTGGCTACCGTTCCATGCCTCTGTCCGATGAGCGCCGCCTGAGACGTGGAATCTCGAATGTGGTTGGGGGAATGATGCTTGCTGCCAGTAGGCGTGGAGGAATGGTATGGGCTGGTGGTGGCGCTGCGCGTGGAATTTGACCTATTGTACATGTGCGTTTGCGATTGCAAGGCGCGCAGACTTGTGTCCGCAGAATAAAGTCGTGGGCGACTCGCTTGTGTAACCGCTAGGACCGGGATTGGACTAGCGCCGTGGTCGACCTGCACCTCGTGTGCGTCTACTGGCAAAGGGACGGACAGAGGAAGGAGTCTGAGCAAACACCGCGACAGGGAGTGCACATCTGCACTCACGCGACATTCCCCCATCGCTATAACACATGCATTCGCGCCCGCAGCATTTCACCGCACCCCCGACCCGCACCACCACGGCGACAGCGACATTCATTCCTCCCCGGACGCCCGCACGATCTGCGCTACCTCCCACATCCCCCGAGTCCAGCACTCACGACCGCGCCGCACGCGCCCCCAATCGACGACATGGCGGCGAGAAAGCTGCAGCAAGAGATCGACAAGTACGAGTCCGTCTTGCGGCGTGTCTGAACGTGCTCACTAACACGTACCAGGGAATTCAAGAAAGTGGCAGAGGGCGTCGAGACCTTTCAGGGCATATACGACAAGCTCACCCAATCGACAAATCCGTCGCAGAAGGAGAAATTGGAAGACTCTCTGAAGAAGGAAATCAAGAAGCTACAACGGTCGCGAGACAAGATCAAGGGTTGGGCCAGCCAAAATGACATCAAGGATAAGAAGCCGCTGCTGGACCACCGGAAGCTCATTGAGACGGTACCACCATCGCGTGTGATTCCTCGACAGGGCGAACGGCAATGCTGACTTGCGCTTGTAGCAAATGGAGAAGTTCAAAGCCGTGGAGAAGGAGATGAAGACCAAGGCCTTTTCGAAAGAGGGCCTGTCGGCCGCTGCGAAGCTGGATCCGAAAGAGAAGGAGAAGATGGAAGTTTGCGGCTTTTTATCAGATATGGTGGATGAACTGGGGAGGCAGGTCGAGTCACAAGAAGCAGAGGCCGAATCATTACAGGCAAACGTCAAGAAGTCGAAGAAGGACAGCGGGAAAGCCGATAGGGTGGCAGAACTGGAGCGGACGGTGGAGCGACATAAGTGGCATATTGCCAAATTGGAAGTCTTGCTACGCTCGCTGGAGAACGGTAGTGTCGATGTCGACCAGGTCAAGGAAATTGAAGATGGCATCCGGTACTATGTCGAGCAGAATCAGGAAGTCGACTTCATGGAGGATGACAGCATATACGACGATTTGAACCTGGAAGAAGACGAGGAAATGTACGGCCTGATCAACAACGATGACAAGGTTTCAAGTCAGGATGCACAGAGTATACAAGACGAGCCCCCGGATTCAGATCCTGCACCGAGCAAACCTGCGAAATCGAAATCTATCTCAGAGTCATCAGGGACCCAGCGACGACCAAGTGTACAGCTGAAGACGGGCCTACCCGCACTTTCATCTCTACATGCGGGTGGTATACCCAATAACGTGAACGGGAAGCCTGTCGAGAACATGAAGCCAGCTCCCTTACCAACAATACCGACAGGGCAGACGCTGAAGTATGCCTCAGCAGCTGCCGCCGCGGCTGCGAGCGACAAAAACGGAGTTGGTATTGCACCCTTGCCGCCGCCACCGGGGACTTCGAAAGCGACCAGCGAGACAGCATCACCAGCAGTATCGGTAGTGCAACCCGCAACAGCATCACCTGCGCAATCCGGGGATCCTCATCCTGCGAAAGCTTCCGAAACGCCCAAGCAGCCCGCACTCGCGCCCAGAGAGGAGTTGCAAGCACCGGAACTAGAGAACGCACCTACGCCAGCATCCAAGCCTTCCTCTGTCAAGCCCTCCCCGCATGTCCTTTCAGCGCATCCTGTGCTACCGCCAGCAAGCAAGGCACCACAGCCACCAAGTCCGGACTCTGGCATCGCAGGGATTGCCCTTTCGAATGGTGCATCGGCCGAAGAAGATGACGAGGAAGAGTGCATATACCATTTGCCCTCGTCGCTCACTGACTTGCTTGACTCGTTCGAGGAGACGAAGCAGCGGGAGAACTCAGATCAACCATTTGATTTGAGCATGATTAACGCATCGCGCCTCACTTGTCCGACGCCAATGGATGCGGAGAAGCCTAATCACTACAAGCCAGCGCAGCCATTCATGAATTCGCAAGCGACATACCCGCAGGAGCCGCTTCCGATATTCGACGACCCAAGGCTGTATAGTCGGATAGATACTGACAGCCTCTTCTACGCTTTCTATTACCGACAAGGAACATATCAGCAGTACCTTGCAGCCAAGGCGCTTAAGAGTCAGAGTTGGCGGTTTCACAAGCAGTACCAGACTTGGTTCCAGCGGCATGAAGAGCCTAAAAACATTACGGAGGAGTTTGAGCAGGGCACGTATCGTTTCTTCGATTACGAGTCCACTTGGTAAGAGAACTATCTCCACCCTCACAGTTCGATACTCCAAAGCTTACACCGACGTGCAGGATGAACCGTCGAAAGGCCGACTTCAAATTCGCGTATAAGTTCCTCGAAGATGAGGTACTCTGAAGACACGCAGGCCTCTCCTTCTTCTCTTCAGGTTAAGATGTGGTCTTGGGCGGTGTAACACTAGCTACCAAGCTTCTCGCTTCACTCATTGGAGCAGAGGGAATCCAGTCATCTCGCTCCAGTAGCCCAGGCTTTGGGCAATAAGCTGATGAGTCTCCGCTCCCTTACTTGTTCCGTTGTTTCGTACCACACGATCTGCTGATCGATGAGCCATACTGATCACTTTTGTGCACCACGGCGCACACCAGAAGAACGGTCGTTGGATAGGTGAAGTGCCTTCGTGCAGATGCGATTGCTCCAGTGCCACAACTATTTGCCGCTTCTATGCCCGCATCTCCGGCTGCAAAGAAGCTCACAGTCCCTTGCCTTCCTACATGGGTTTGCCATTGCCTCTAATCAAACCCCAGGCGGTCTCTTTCTCGCAGCGTTGTATGATGCGTTGTATGCGATGGACCCAGGACGACTGACTACTCAAAGCAGCCCTCAGGCGCAGCGATGATGCCTGTTTGACAGGTCGGAATAATTGCATCATCAGCTGTAGGCATGCAAAGCCGTTGTCCGCGAAATCTTCAGGCACAACACAACAAGCAGATACCATGGAGAAAAGCAGCAAATGCATGCACTCAACTCTGATCCCGCAAGTGCGGTCAAGCGCTGCGCCATCGTGCCGTGTGCCAAGCGGACAGGCGGCCTCTCCGTAAGCCTCGCCCCAAGCTACGCTAACACCTTAGGTACTAACGTACACACTGAGCACTTCACCCCTCCACAACTCGGATGTACGTGAGCGAGGCAAGCGAAGGCAGAGCTCTGCCAGATTCTAGCTGTCATGACTCATAGGACGCAGCCACCATCAAAGAGCCACGCATTCATCCATTTATGGTCATTGAGACTCGAGAATGCAGTCGATCGCTCCCTGCACGCGTGCTTCAGGCCCGGATTTGCTGCTGGTATTGCTGTATAACCTTGGGTATATGGTTCGCACACCTTCATTCACAGCCCAGCCTCCTTCGAAGCTGCCTTTACATCACCCAGAATTCGAATCTCATGATGTGACCCAAAATCTCGGGACTGGTAACATACCTGCGGCCGACACTATCTCCAATCATGGGCGACTCAGCCGACTTGCACAACTCATATATTCTTGCTCAGCCTGAAAGTGTGTTCTGGAATCAGGTTTCAGCGAACAATATCGGAGCATGGTCCGTCACAGCTGATTTCAAGAACCCTGTCCGACATATACGCAGCTGCGTTCATGGTGCCGGAAGATAGTGGTTCCGACTCACCATATGGGAGCTAAGCGGACCTGTTCCATTGCTCACTTTCCACAACACTGCCCCTCGGCCTGCTCAGCGGTCCGCTCTCCTTCGCCTCAAACTTTCTCAGGTTTTCATTGACTCGTCTAGCCGCCAACAATCATCTTAAGGTATGTGGGCCATATCTTCGCCATCAAGCATCCTGAAGGCACCATATGAAGCCGGCCTGCCTTGTTCTCACAGCTTCGGCGAGGCTTTGCGGCTCGGTCTTCAAGCCTTTGTCTGTACGAGCGAATATGATGAGCGCATACTATGTGTGGGAATGAGGCTACAAACTGGTCGCCTTCATTGTTGTTGCGGCCTCCGGTGGAGGCTTATAGATCAGACCGAAGTCATCGTGCTCCCACTGTGTACATAATGGAGATGTAGAACAGATTGAAAGATCTAGAGATGCCATCACAATGGTCGCACAGTATCGCCATCTTGGAAAGTACATTTTCGAATACCCGGAAACACTCGACAAGCCCGAGACCTCTCACCAAGATCATTTTCACGATATTGACTGGACACAACTGCACCACCACATCTGATGGCCAAAGCAAGCACTCGTCATTTCCTGCTCAGCAGCAACAACCAAGCTGATCATGCTAGATGTCCCACCCGACTTACGACCAACACTACACGACGCCATCAAACTATCCTTTATCCAACTACACAACTCGCCCAGTCTACCCATCCACAACAATCGACAGGTACCGCACAGCAACTCGGTCCTACGACTTTTCACCGTACTACAGCACATCGCCAACAACGACCTACGACTCTTCTTGTCAGCCCGAGTCACGTACGCCCTCTGCATGTTCGCAACAGAACCCAACCTACTACTGCCTCTACCCTTCCTGCACACACAGGTCCGCGCGGAAAGCCGATCTGGAACGACATGTGCACGTGACACATTTGCGGGATAGTCTGAACTTGGTCGATTGTGGCCACGTGGGGTGTCATCGCAAAGGGAAATATGGGTTTACGCGAAAGGACAAAATGGTCGATCACATGAGGGACGTGCATAAGGCTGATATTCCAAAGAGGAGATCCACGAGTGGCTCCGGTACGGGGATGAGTAGTGGGAGCAGGTGAATGGAGGAGGAGCCGGAGCGTGAATCGATGGATGACTATGGCTGGTGATGATGCTATACGCGATGGTTGCGATGGGAATGAGTCGCTCGGCGTTGACCGACGGTTTCGCGTGAGGATGAATGCCACTCCCAGGAGTCATGCCAGAATTACAAAGGTATTAGATGGTAAGTGAATATCTAGAGGTGTGGTTAATGTAAAGTAGGAGCAGATTGATCGATATGTGCTCTCTTGATCTGCCAGACTTATCGCATGCATCTTGCGCTCGGGGCAGTAGCTGATCCCGTTTGCATCGATCTCAACAGTGTGTCTTCGAAGACCTAGTCGGAGGTTGATACGCTTTTGTCTCGTCGCTCCTTCCATGTAAGGATTGTGGATGCCATGGCTCTGCCGTGATCGTGGTAATGTAGTACATGAATCGTCTCAGACATCCACCGTGCGCCCAAGATGGGTCGTTGGGCTGCCCGCAGCTTCTTGAGGGGGTGAACAAATTATCGAAAATCGTTGGCGCATCGCGGATGCGGCTCGAACGCCTTCGGGACGTTGAAGAGTGGGTCTGTTCCGAGCAGAAATCCAGCTGCTAGCTCGGGCGGGAGTCTTGATAAAGCGATCTGGTGTCGTGATGTTGTGTCCTATTGCAATGGCAAGCTCATGCAATCGAAGCAGTATTGTTCCCATCATCCTCGGTCTCGCCCAACCACCCTCTGAATCGCTGCCAGTGAAGGATCCTCCTGCACGTATTTCCCAGCATTGACATCAGCTTGCTGAAGACAAGCTTCCACTCTAGCATCTGTTATCGATGCTAACTCCTGTGCAACACTTTGGTCAGCAAGCTGTCCCCGAGGTCAAATATGGCTCTAGTCAAACTCAAAGCTCCTCCAACGGCTTCGGAAGCGAAAGTCCATAAAGCAACCAAAGGATGTAACTGTCACTATACACTTACTGCGCGCAGAGTGTTTCTGATCTGTTGAAGCGCAGATGCATGTCCAGCGTGCGGTCGTGCTCCTTGCAATATAGCATTGCGTGAGTTGACCCAGCGCACTGCTGCTGCTGCTCTGAGATAGATCTTTTGTGCCAGAAACCGCCGGACGGAAGCATCGAGGATAATCCTGAGCGAAGCATCAGTGTTGTGTCAATGATGATTCGAAGCGAAACATACCTCTTGAGCTGAGATTTGGCTTGCTCCTCGTCGCCGCCGTTCGATCCGGCTTCAGCCGTGAAGGGTCTTGCAAGAAGCTGCTGAGCTGCTGCCACGCTTTGTCTCAGGACCTGGAAGCCTTCTTCGTTGTACTCCTCCGCCGATGGGTTGGCTCTGATGGAGCTGATATGTATTTGTATGTTCTTGAAGTCTTGCATAATTTCCGCAACTCGCATGGCGCGAGCTGTATTGACTAAGACATCGTCAGTATGTGGCCGCCAAAAGCTTCCGATGAGGCGCGTCCTCACGACCGTCTGCCATTGTGGTCGATGTGGTAGTACAGGTGCGTGAAGAATTGTCCGATGAAACGCCAACGATCGAAGGAATGGGTGGTGGCTGAAGCCTAGGAGTGTTATATTGCCTGATGCCAGCCTCGAAAGACGAGGAGGCGTGAGAGATCATCTTTATCAAGAGAAAGCATACCGTTTCAGTATCCAGAAATATCGATGTCTTCCTCAATGCTGGTCACATCGTGGGAAATGTGGCTTGCTGCGCTCCCGCATCTATGCAAAAGCCGCCGCCAACGAGCACCGCTCAACTAGGTCCAAAAGTGATAGAGGTGCTGTGCAGTTTCCGGTCCCTGCGTAGACGGCTCATGCGCAATGAAGGGTGCAATACTGCTAGCAAAGGGAACGCGACGTCAAAGGTGTGATGGCAGCGAGCTAGACACCAGCTTGACAAGCCATACCTGTGAGCCAGGCGCCATACGTCACGCAGAGTCGAAGTCAGAAGCTCGTGGCTGATAGGTACAAGGTGAGTAGGACGGTATGGGCTTCAGGCAGCCTCAGTAGATGCATCACGAGGTGTTAGTGTGCCTGGATAGGGCTGACTTGGTTAGGAAAGGCACGTTGCTGTAATAAGGTGCGGCTCATTGGGAGACATGTCACTGGTCCTTGACGTTGCGAGATCGCTAACCCGTCTCACCTTCGCTAAAACATGCTGTACAGCTCGTTATGGATGCGAACACAAGCTTGGGAGGAAGCAGCTAGGAGGAGCGCGGCATTGCTCGGTTCCTCCTGGGCGTGCGCGCTTTCAGGCGACGGGTGCGTGCCGTATGGACGGAGTAGATCGCGCATCTTCCATGGGTCCAATGACCACGTGAGAACAGCTTGATATAGCACAGCGCCTCAAGCGCAGTTGGAGTCTGCGTAGGAGAACCTTTTTTCATGTGGATCGAAGCTGGCAGATGGCATGCAGCTGAGGTCTCGCGTGGGGACCTCAATGGTCGACGAATCAGACTCCGCTGAGGCTTACGCTAGCTCACGGACATGCCGATCTTGCATGTCAGTCAATGTACTCTCTGACGTCCACAGCCATGTTTTATACGTTTGTCTGATGTGTCGCCGATGAGACTGAGATACCATGATCGCCGAGCGTGTCGAGGGGTGCGTCGAATGCACCGCGGTATGGCTTAGTCCTTCTCTGCAATGGCTTGCAGCCGCTCCTCAATCTCGTCTTCGGAGAGAGGACGAAAGGTAGCGTCAGTGCCTTCTTTGCCGTCTTTTCGAGGAGCACCAACGATCCCGATCTCCAATTCGCCCTTCTTAAAATCAACACTCAGCACCGTGCTGAGGGTGGTAATCGCGAGCTCAACCACTTCGTCCCAACTGCCTTCCGCACAGTCCTTGTTCTTCAGCTTCTTCTCGAGAAAGTTGAGCGCCTCCTGAGCCTTTGGTCCAGACGCGGTCGCCTTGTATCCAACGTAGTATCCTGCTGGATCACACTTATACAGCTGTGGGCCGTACTCAGAGTCTAACGAGATGAGAGTGGTCGCGACACCCAAAGGTCTCATGTATGCCTGTATGACAATCAGCATCCACGCCTTTCCATTCCAGCATCTCCACTTACTCGCTGTGTGTAAACTTGGGAGATGTTGGCGATGCGCTTGGCAAGGACATCGCAGGGCATCTCGTAGCCAAACTTGTATCGGAACTCTGCAGCCTCGCCTCTCGCGCGTGTCACCGAAGCTCTTGCGTCTGCTATGGAGCCAGTCATGACGCAGCCTACGGATGGAGAGAGCTTGTAGACGTATGAGACAGACGAAGGGTCGATCAGCTTGTCCTATCACAACCACGCTTTCGTCAGCACTTCATCTCGCGCGACCCGTGGATCTATTTCCATGCATACCGGCACTTTCTTCTGTGATATGACAACTGCACAGTCCTTGCCCCTTACGCCCACCGATGTGATGTTGGCGGCGGTAATGGCCTTGAACGCATATTCTAGATGTCTCTCCAATCAGTGTCCGCTCTTACCATATCCCAGATCCGATGCAGTATTCGCTGGAGGGACGTACCGACTTGATAGAGACGCCCTTGGTCTGAGAAGATGGTGATGTGTCGGTCGAAGCCCGCACTTCCTGCAGTGTCCAAAGTTAGCAGCTGAGCCTCGTATGCTCGATGCTGTTGTCAGGAGGGTACTTGCCGGACATGGTGGCGGAGGTGACGCTGCTTGGTCAAGAGTGCTGTGGATGGGGCAGTATTGGTCGGCGAATATTTTCAAGGCTGGTGCGAGGAGGCTATGGTGCGTAAGGCGATGGTATCGCAAAGTGATGGATCAACGTCTCTGCTATGTCTCCAGCCAGCAGCGCGTTTACGTCGCGAAGCTCCAGCTTGGGCCACTTTCGGCCTCAGGTTCGAAAGCTTAAATCGCGTACATCACAAAAAATATGGCACATCGTTCACTAAGTTCAATCTGCTCTGGAATGCCAACTGCTACTCGGATCAATGCGCGCGTATGAGCACTGCCATGACGACTACCTACTCAGCACCTAGGGTGCCAGCCTGGAAGCGGATTGGACTGAAGTTGAAGTATGCAAAGGATACTCCAAGCGACCAATCTGAGAATTCACCTGCAGCCGAGGCCAATGACACTCTCAACGACAGCCCCGTGCCCGTGAGGCAGCAGAGGAAGAGGTCTCTAGAAGAAACAGCACCAGAGACACCCGCCAAACGGCCTAGGTCCCCTGCTGTGCGAAGTGAAGCACTTCCTAAATACCGATCTCATGGTCCACACCAGAGTGATCCTCATCCTGAACTGCCAGAACGTCCAAGTCTTCCTGCCCCCACTGGAGTGTTCAAAGCACCAAACCAGACGCCGAAGCGCACAGTATTTGGGGACGACGAGTAAGTGGTAACCATCGAGGCCGGCACAACTTTGAGGGTGCGATGCCAGTCGCGAATTTCAGCACAGCACCGATCCCTGGGTTGCACGAGCCACTGTCATACTCAATACATGTGATATGTTGAGTGTTACTGACATGTGCTCCTAGACCGTCTGCAACACCGCAAGCGCACCAGGCACGGCCAGCATCATTGCGCAAATCCGTCTCCTTCACTCCAGATACAAAGCTACAAGACGGCTACTCTGCTTCCAATTTCTTCAAGTCGTGGGCTGCTGGTGAGAGCGTGACCGACAGTAATACCGCGGAGCAGGCAGCGGATCAGCCCGCCTCGGCTTCTGAACCATTCCACAAGGACAAGAAGAAGCACAAGAAGTCCAAGACATCCAAAGACAGGAACGACAAAGAAGCGAAAAAAGGTGCCAGCTCGGACTCCTCGACGAAAGCCATCCCTGAATACGTTGAATATCTCCAACAGTACTACACCGACAAGGACAACTGGAAGTTTAACAAGAACAAGCAAAACGACCTTTTTCGAAATCTGTTCAACGTTCACCGAATTCCGGCGAATCACAATCCAGCGATCGTCCAATACATCAAAGGTCTCAAGGGTCAGGCACGACAGCGCGTTGCCGAGCAAGCCGAAGAAGTGCTCCAAGCTATCTGGATCAGCGAGAACGAAGACGCGGATGTCATGTCACTTGCATCAGCCGCAGCGCGGCGACGTGCATACTATGAAGCTTTGACACGGTCCATCGAGCGTTACGAAGCGTCAGGAGCGGGGAGAACGCAGTACGGAGACGAGAAATTGAAGGAGATAGTGCAGGAGCATGAGCGTGGCAGACGTGCCGAAGCCATCTTGATCGAAGCTCTGGACAACGAGTTGTACGCAACACCCTTGCCTGCGCCTGCGCCTGCGTCTGCGACATCGTCTGCTTCTGCCCCTGCGGCTGACTTCACGTCATCAATAAACATTCCACGAGTAACACGGGTGATTGAGACAAACAAAAATGGCACGGCATTATCCAAACTTGAGGATGTCAGACGCAAACGAAAGCGAAAAGCTCGCACTGACGTTGCGTCATCTTCGGAGTCTTCGGATACCTCAGGCAGCGAAAGCGAGTCCTCAGACAACGACCGCAGTAGCGACGGGAGTGAGAGCGTTGGCAGCTCCAGCGCTGACGACTCTGTCAAAGGTAAGAAACCATCGCCGCTCAAGAAGAGCAAGACAGCATCGGAGGAAGCACGATCCGGCACTCTCTTCGGAGCCGCGCTCCTCGACAGGAAATACGGCAAAGCCCCACTGGAGACTTGACGGGGTACCAGCTCCAGACGAAGACCTGACGCAAATGGAGTGTCGAGAGGATATGCGTGGACGCACGACGATGAAGCAGATGAGGGTGGTCCAGATAGTGGTTGAACGCAGCAGAGGCACCGTCTTTAGAGCCTTGTATCGGCTCCACGCGGTCCTCACGACTCATGTACGAGCATCGCAGTACCTCGCCCCCGACTTTTCCTGTATCTTGTAATCGTACCCTATGCTTGACCTCAACTCTGCATCGTTATGGCTCTCGGCCGGTGCCGTCTTGACTCTTCATCCATCACACAGACAGGATGGGCAGTAACGGGTGTTCCAGGAGGTGGCTGGGTAGACGAAGGCAAGAGCGCCGAGGATGGCCAAGATGTCAATTTAGTCATTGATTACGTGGGTGCTCCATCGAATTGCGGACCTTCCCGCCGTCTTTGCCAGGACTGGCAGGGTCGTTCAGCTTGGCGGTATGGGAGTCTGTTCGTGAACGGATCCCGGTTATATTGCGAGCAGCAGTTCCAGGTCGAAGGGCGGTATTATACAATGTCATATAGAATGCACATGACTTCACTTCCCGTAATGGAGCTAAAATAAGCTCACTCGTGGCTGCCGACCCCAGCAACGGGTTCCCGTGTGCCTCGTACCATTCACGAGCGTCAGCCAGGTCCGTCCCGCCGCCTCAGACGACAGCAGCGGTGGCCGGCCAATAACGTGGCAATCCATGGAGTGCATAGTGGGAGTCGGAGAGTCGGAGAGCGATGCCAGCACTCATGAGGGACGAGAGACTGTAGTGTACTGCACTGTACTGTAGGGAGGTGGAAGGGCGTACAGTACGCGTCCGACGATCGCGGCCAGCCACTGTTGCTGTTGTTTCAGCAACAGCCGGCTGCGCGGCTTTGTTGTTCGCCAGAGCGTCATCAGAACCATACGGTACTACTCATCATCATAGAGGAGGGAGAATGGAGAACGGAGAGCGGAGAATGGAGAATTGGGTGGTGCGTGTCGGCCGGCATCCTTCAGCAGTAGTGCCAGGTTGGCAGCAGGATCTTCACCGCATCGGGCCACCCAGCGTCTCTTGGCACAGGGCAGGCATGGGATTGGTCGAGATCCGCTCATTCCGGGCTGGAGTTGCACTGCCTCACTCACGGGCGCGCGACGCTCTCTCAGTAGCTCACGAGTGACTGACGACGCTGCAGCGGACAGTGTACACGAGAAAGGGGACGCACTCGCTCAGCGCAGGTCTTGCATCCTCCCATACCACCACCACCACCTCCTCCTCCTCCACGACCTCCACCACCGCTCGTTTGTGCCGTTCCTGCCTCACTCGCTCACCTCCCCAACGCCTCGTGAAACATCGAGAGCGTCATTCGGCACGCGCACGCCAAATCTGCGGCGGCGAGCGACGCTGGGAAGTGCATGTGGGAACCACCACCGAAACTCTCTCGTGCCAGCCATTCGCCTCCTGCCAGTGCCCTTCGTTCTTCACCATCACCTTCTCAATCAACTCTCGCTTGGTCTCAGTAACCACGACGTCGACACCCAAGAGCCGGACAGCGCGCTCCACCCCTCTTAATCCCGCCGCCGCCGCTCGAAAGCGCTGACGACGCCCACCTTCGCTCAGAGCCTCCGGGCCTGCCGGCGCGCAGCACACTCAACTTCACGCACCCTCAAACCGCTCTCGGAGCATCCCCGCCGCCATGAAGCCCTCGATAGCAGCGTTCATCTCCGCCCTCCTGCTCGCCCTGTCGCCGCTCACATGTGCCGAGCGCATGCTGACTTCGACCTCGCTCAACCCCTGCCAGGCCAACAACAACTTTTCAGCGACACTATTCGATGTCATTTTCACACCGGACAACCGGTCCTTGGCTTTCGATGTCGTCGGTGTCAGCAGTATCACTGGAAACGTTACTATCGAGCTGGTGGTGCTCGCATACGGCCTTTCGGTGTACAAGACCACTATCAATCCATGCGACTCCGATGACTTCCAGGGTCTGTGCCCCATGAACGAGGGCCAGATCAACCTGAACAGTAACGCCGATATCCCAGCAGACTCGCTGAAACAAGTACCCGGTAAGCGGTGAAGCAGACATGGAGAAGTGAGCCTCCACGAGGACCCGGCGGCTAATCATCGAACAGGCATCGCGTACACCGTCCCTGATCTTGACGCCAAGGTGCAAGTCTACTTCAATTCCACTAACACGGGGAAATCAGCTGCTTGTGTCGAGGCAGAGCTCTCCAATGGAAAGACGGTGGATCAGAAGGGTGTGGCGTGGACTCTGGCCGTCCTGTGCGGGTTGGCACTCGTGTCGTCTGCCATCACCTCTGGCCTCGGCCACTCGAATACCGCCGCGCACGTTGCTGCCAACGCGATGGCACTCTTTGGCTACTTCCAGTCGCAAGCTTTCATCGGCATGACTGCTGTGTCTTTACCTCCCATTGTTGCCTCCTGGACCCAGAATATGCAGTGGAGCATGGGTATCATTAGAGTTGGTTTCCTGCAGACTCTCGCTACCTGGTACCAGCGTGCAACCGGTGGAACCCCAAGTACGATATTGTCGAACCTGAGCTCCGCCTCCGTCCGCGTCCAGAAGCGGAGTGTCGACGATTATGCTCGTCTCGCCACTCGTGCCGCCGACCAGCTACACAATCTCATCCTCAAGCGAACCAATGCTGGATCTCAAGGCACTGATACCTCCACCTCCGTCACTGTCCGCGGTATTGAGCGAGTCGGCTTCCGCGCCGGCATTGAGCCGTCCAACATCTTCATGACTGGCTACACTTTCTTCCTGATCTTTGTCATCTTCGTGGTGATGGGTGTCTGCATATTCAAGGGCATCTGCGAACTGTTGGTCAAGGGCGGCCGTATGAAGGGCGAGAAGTTTCAGGATTTCCGCAATGGCTGGACCACCGTCCTCAAGGGTATCTTGTTCCGCATCGTCCTCATCGGTTACCCACAAATGGCCGTGCTCTGCTTCTGGGAGTTCACACGACGTGATTCCGGAGCCATTGTCGTCTTGGCAGTCTTCACCATCTTCTCGATGTTGGCCATCCTGATTTGGGCATCCAGCAAGGTCATCCGCCTCGCACGTCGCAGCATCGCGATGCACAAGAATCCTGCTTACATCCTCTACTCTGATCCAGTCTCGCTGAACAAGTGGGGTTTCCTCTATGTCCAATTCAAGGCCACCGCCTACTATTTCATCTTGCCATGGATGGTCTATATCCTGATCAAGGGTTTGTTCATCGGCACCGCGCAAGGCAGCGGCACCACTCAGGCAGTCGCCCTCGTTATCATCGAGGCCTGTTTCCTGATTGCTGTATGCGTGCTTCGCCCGTACATGGACAAGAAGACCAACGCCTTCAACATCGCCATCTGCGTGATCAACTTCTTGAGCGCCATCTTCTTGTTGGTGTTCTCTGATATTTTCGGTCAACCAGTAAGTCATACCCCACGTCGTATGGCCTTGACAGATGACTGACAGCCGCACAGGGCATCGTCACCGGGGTGATGGGCGTCATCTTCTTCATATACAACGCCGCATTCTCCACTATCCTCCTCATCATTGTACTTGTTGCTTCGATCATTGCCATCACTGCGAAGAACCCAGACACTCGGTACCAGCCCATGCGCGACGACCGTGGAAGCTTCATCAAGTCGCAGACGCAGTTGAACACCGAACTGGATGCTCTGGGTGCTACTGCGCGTGGAGAGTCCAAGCATGGCTTCAACCCCAACAAGAGTGGAGCTCGCATCGAAGACGATGACGACAGTTGGTCCGGTGGTAGCAGCGATGTTCGCCAAAAGGAAGCTCAAGCTGGTGGCTACGGGTACAATCCACCACGTAGTCCGATGAGTGCGCACACACCCGCATATCCGGCCAGCGAGAACAGCAGCGCGAGACATCTACCACCCTACGATCGAAGCGCAACCGCTAGCCCATATAGCGCTGGTGGGCAAAATCGTTTTCGTCAGCAAGGAGCAAGTCCGAGCCCTTGGCAACGAGGTGCCGGCTACGAATAAATTCCGCCCACCATTCTTCAGTGATCCCTCATCGGAGACTGTGAATACGGCGATACTAATGACGACGGATTACAACACACCAAGCGCCCGACTCCGACCACCACTGCTGCGGAATTCGACTGATACAGTAGGCAAGGTGCTCGACATGTACTACAGCAGTCGGCAGCCCTCGCCCTCCCCTTCACGTCCTACATCTTCCTCAGTACGCTGGCCGCTGCTCTAGCTTTTGACCGGTGGAATGTAGATCCGTGTGCGTAATGGCCCTGTCACGAATCTCGATTTTTTGTAAATAAAAGAAACCCCCCGGGAACTTTTTGCATTGGGCTGGCACGGAAATGGGGGCTGGACAGCATGCATATTTTGCTTTTTCCCTCATTACAACTTTGTCGCTCCTTGGTGGGCATACCTTGCTCTATTCCCCGATGCATTTGGAGTTTTGCGAGAGGCTGGACTACAACAAATACTTTGCTCCGACTCGGCAGGCCTGGAGGATGGATGGCCTTCCTGAGTTCAATCATCGGAGATGAGGACGGAACGGGGGCGTTTGTTCCTTGTGTGCTTGTGCAGATTAAGATAGGTCAGAGATGAGACAGACAGTAAGCACGATCGTGTGAATTGAATGAAAGAAATTTTAAAGTGAAAGCTGAGACGTTTCCTTACCTCCATGGCTTACAATTAGTCGTACAAAAAGTACTAGTCACGCCTTCAGAAGCAAACGGGGATCAGATCAAACTGATCGAAAAAGTCGACTCAGCTTCGGCGACGATCAGCAATTCGAACGCATTGTACACCACAGCGTAATTACCCAGATCTCCTGTCTTCTTGCTAAGCCCTTGGAATGAACCTCGCTCGCATCGTTCGTGCCCATCCGTTGAGCAGACCGCTGTGGGTAAGCTCTTCCTAATCTCACATAGAGCCTTTGTGCTTGCCTATATGCTCCCAGATCTCAGGCTCTTTGCAGATTCTAGTATGGAAAACGATAGTATGGCCTATACCTATTGGTTGACTTAATATATATGAGTAAACCCATGATGACCTCACAAAGGTCCAATACGCTCTCGATTACTCTGAAACCTCTAGTCTCTATGCGGACTATATAGATTGAACTGTACAAGCATCGTCTACACTCGTCTGTAAGGAGAGTGTTGTAAGTAAGCACTTCGTCATTTCACGCAGACACATCGCGCTCACTTGCTCGCTCTACGATCTTCAACCCCTTTGGAGACTTTGGATGAAAGACGTGCAGCATCGCCTATACCCGTTCGTTGAGTTGATGGGTATAAGTGAACACTTTATAGTATCACAAAGGTCCAACACGCTCTAGACTACCCCGAGATCTCGAGTCTCTTCACGAACTATAGGGTGAACTTTGTCAGCATCGTCTACCCTCGTTTGTAAGGAGAGAGTGTTGCAAGTAAGCACTTCGTAGTTTCACGTAGATTCGTTGCGCTCGCTCGCTTACTCTAGGATATTCAGCCTCTTTAAGACCTTAAAAAGAAGACCTTTAGCATCGCCTATGCCCGTTGGTTGAGTTGATGGATAGGGGTAAACACTTTATGGCATTACATAGGTACTATGCGCTCTCGCTCTCTCTATAATCTTCAGTCTCCTTGCAGACTAAAGATTGAACTTCGTTGGGATCGCATATGCTCGGCCGTAGGAAGTGTGTTGTAAGTAAGCACTCTGTCACCTCACATATCATCTATGCGTTCGCTCTCGAGACGACAGCCATGCACTCCATGTCGTTGCCCACAACAGCTAGACATGCCTGACATGGGTTAGCAGCAACAAATTGGCATTTATCCTTAGCACCAGCGCGTCAGGATTCAACAGTCTCTGACGTCTTGTGATGCTGCAGAAGCGTTTGTATTCCGCGCGCGAAAGTGACTGCACGTGCGGTTGCCTTCACTTCGCGTAGCAAACGGCGAAAAGTGGGTCCAAGCTCAAACTTGATTGTTCTGCTTCAGTACTTATTCTGCGCTTTGAAATTCTTCTTCAACTTCGAAACACCACCTCGCTCCACCCACCTCCACCGCCAACACCGGTACAGCGCAGCCTGTCGGCAACATGGGTACACACAAAGACCTCACTGCTGCGGAGAAGCAGCGTATGAAGAGAGCGAAGCAAGCGGAGGCGAAGAAGAAGGCGAAGGGCACGTGGGATTCCAAGGAAGTTTACGATGCGAAGAAGAAGCAGAAAGCCGAAGAAGTTGCCGGCAAGCCGATGCGGCTCCTAGGAATCGCCCGGAAGCTCAACAGGTAGGCCAAATGTCGAAGCTGCCGAATCTCCGCCGCCACTAACGATTGCCTAGGATGCCGGAAGATTGCAGACTCGACTCCCTTCAGACCAGCGGGCTCGACTCCCATCGTCAGTTTTACCATGAGCTCATGAAAGGCCATCCCGTCCACGTCGATAAGAAGCTTCCATTCTGGAAGAACCGCATCATCTGGTACAACGAGCTGGATCAGCGCCATACCTTCAACAAGAACCTCAAGCCCTGCTCGCACAACTGCGCTCTGGTCTCTGTTGCCACCGAGACTCCGACCATCTCCCATCATCAGATCCCCAAACTCATGATCTTATACTACCTTGCTTGCCTGGAGCAGAGCAAAACGCCCAGGGTTTCTGATGATCGCGAGAAGTTCCTCCATGCCTGGTATGAATCCCCCGATCCTGAAGACGACATCCACATCTTCAGCGGCTCCGAGATCACGCGTTTCACCAGGTCGGTGGAGGCCTTGCTGGAGGTCTTAGACGAGCAGCCAGGATTCAAGGCCAAGAGAGGCCTCAACAGCTTCTTGGAGGCTGCTGACGAGAGCGTTTCCGACGAGGAGCGCGACGCGGCAGAGACCACCGACCAGCAGCCAGACGAGGAAGATGAGCAGATGGAGGATGTCAAATGGCTGCAGGCGGATGAGTTCGGCGCAGAGTACCACAATTTCCTTGCTGGTGCCCAAGATGACGACGATCGCGAGCGCAAACACAACGACTGGGTCCGTCTGATTGTGGATGCAATGGAAGAGCGCGTGGCCGAGCTCCGCGCACGGAAGCCAGTGGACTACGAGCTTATCTTTCAGTATTACGGAAAGATGAATGGTGTGGTAGATGATGAGCGGCTTAGACTACTATTGGACAACGCTGAGTTGTGAGGGCGCAAGCGCATAGATTGGCAATGCATTTTGGCGCAGTAGCTTTGCTGCGGCAGGTACTTTCTTTCAGGCGTGGGTGCTAGCGATCGTGACCTGCCTAGCACCCTCCACTTACCAAGCTTCGTGGCCACGAGCCATGATGGGATTTCTAGAATTCGATAAACCACGTCCAAGCGATCAAAGTGCCAAGTTCGAATCCTTACAAGATCTCTGTACCAGTAGAAATGCATATTCCTGCGACAGCAGGGGCTCCAGCCAGGACCGTGTGCTTCCGACTTTTGTTGCCGCATTCAGATGGTCGACATCATACCACGGTGTTCAAAGTGGTGACGGATGTTGCTGTTCGATGGCCATTCAGTGTGAAAGGCACCGTTCGCGCCGGCGGCCGACTCGCAAAAGGTTATGGTGCAACAAACCGTAAGCTGAGCTGGACCAGCACCGTAACGTCAAACAAAATCAAGCGTCATGCTACGTCGTCGGCATTCAACGTCAAAGGGAGCAAAAAAAAAAGTAATTGATATGATCATTGATCCATCAGGCGAGCTCACAAAGCGGAGATCCCTTCCGAATCCTGGCAGGGGGTACCACCAGGGGAAGGCAGAGAACCGAAATTCTCCACCCTCCTGGGGTAGAGGACCACCGGAGCGGATCCTCTACCCTCCCCGAGTCTTACTGCAGAAGGTCAACTGTTTCACCGAACAAGGGGGATCGAATTTCGAAACATATGAAATGTGCGGTTGGGTAGAGCTCGTGGGGCAGCAGTGAAAGTGCGGGTTCGAAATTGAAGTTGTGTTCAATTCGAGCGCAATCCACTGCACCACGAGCTCTGATTGGCCGCCGATTATTCTGCTATATAAGTATTCATCTCGGTTTTGCCGAAGTTCACCCCCGGGAGAGACTTGTGCTTCTCTCCCCCCGCTCCCAAGGCATCGAGGCAGCAAGAGTGCGAGATGCCCCCGCTTGCACCGCTGCACTTCTCCTGGCAAAGGCCATACTCTGCCGCTGATGCACCATGCGAAGCAATGGCTTCACGCAGGCAGTTTGGAGGTGGCATGGCAAGCATCGAGGTGCGAAGATGCAGCGCGGAAGGTCATGCTGCGGCACGCAGTCATCCAACTCCTGACCCGGTATACACATGAGGGCGATGCTAGTGATGCACAATCCTCCCATGTTCCTTCCTCTTGCACGTGGCGGCGTTCTCTTGTTCTGCTGCCGCTGCTCTGTCCTCATGTGGATAGCATCCTCGCAACACCTTCTTGCTAGAACGAGTAGCGTCCTCGCGCAGCAGAGTCAGGGCACCCGTCTGAGCGGATGCTCTTGAGATGCATCGATATCAGGCCCATAGTTTTCTCCGTTCTTCGAATTCGAGGGTTCGCTATGCATGACCGTTTTGGAGCGCGGTGGAGTTCTCTCGGAGGTTCCCACTTCTTCGCGTGGCAGTTTCAAACACACCACGAATTCTTCAATGCTCTGCAGGGAGTATTTTAGCAGCACAAGATTAATATATCGCATCTCATGGCAGTGGAGGGAGCAACGTGAAAGGGTGAAGTCGAAATGCTTGGCACAGGTAGATGAAGCTAAGCCGCTCTTGGAGGAAAGTATCCCACCTAAGTCTCATCCTGACCACATTATTCCCGTCCGCCGTCCGCATTCTATCGCTGGATAAGCTAGACTTGATACACTCGAACGACATGCTGGCACAGAATTAGTCGAGCGCACGTCTTATCGCACGAAGCTACGCTCGCGTGCAGCCTTCGATCACCTATAGCGCCAACTCATCTGTTGCCTGAGGCCTCGGGAAAGTTGTGGGGACGAGGGTCGCAGTACAGACATCGTTCTATCTGATCCCTGGAAGCCATTCCACAAGCCAAGCTATTGTACAATCACTGCTGCCGGTATACAATACAACTCAATCAAAATTGGGCCGGATGTTGTTCTCCTGCACCCGCTCCTTCGTTCTCGTTCCCGTACAAGTGACAACGTATGCGCATCGTCGTGTCTGACCGACTTCAATTACTTTAGGCTTGAAGGGCTGTTCGATGAGGTCCGATACAGTGGTGGGTCTCATCGGGTTGGAAGCTGCCATGGAGAGAAACTGAGTCTCTCACTCATCCACTTCCTCTTGTACAACTTTCAGCCTCTCACCCTTGCGCGACAGTGACGAAGAGCTCTTCTGTGCTGCTAGCCATCGATCCAATGCAGATGCAGTGCTACCACCAATTGTCAGCGTTGCACAACCGAAGCGCTGCATGGGAAATGAGTCCTTACTTCTCGTCAGGCAAAGAAGTCGCAATGGCGCTCTCAAGCGGGCTAGGATCGGCGAGCGGGCGGCCGCCACGGACAGCGTATGCGGTTGGAAGCTATAATACACTAATTAATATACACTACCCTGACAATTGTACAGGCTCATGATGCTGTCGATGGTGTCTGATCGTAAGCGTACCTGGACTAGAGGGCTTGCCTGCGCTAGGCTCACCTCTTCTCCACTGTAAGTGGATACCCAATCATCATCATCCACCTCTTCGAAATCAGTTGCCACTGTTTCACACATGCTGGGTATATCCGCCCTTTTGGAAGCATTGCTCGAATGTATTTGTGATCCTGACTGAATGGTAGACATTGATGCTGATGAAGGTTTCGGGCTGTTCGGCAGTTGTGTTAGGTCCGCTGGAGATCTGCTTGCCTCGCGCGAGGAACCGTAAGGTTGATGCTGGGAGGGCTCGTCCTTGAACATTTTGCCGTTGCTTTCCAGCTCCGGTATGCCTCGCGGCGGCTGAGGGAAAGGATATCTCGATCGGAAAGAAGGCAGCGCTGTCATGTCTGGGCTGGGAGGATCTTCTGCAGGCAGCTCAATTGGCTGACCAGGCGACACTGCTGCGACTCCGTGTTTCGCAAGCTCTGCTGATGTGTACATCTCCGGGTGATGTGCCATGTGGTTGTTCCCAATATATGTCCAGAACCGATTGGTCCTCTGCTTGATACTCGATCCACCTCCAGCCTGGTGTTGCGCAATGATATCTGTGAGAGACATTTTTGGCGCGCCGACATTCCCTGCTTGTGGATCTGACGGCATGCCTTCATTGCTGTTCCTGATGTCGGACAGCGGTGCACCGTTCAAGGAGATAGAGTCGCCATCAGAAGACTTGAGATTCCTGAACGCCGGGCTGCGCATTTGCTGCTCGGCGCTGCTTCGAACAGGTTTGCGCGAATTGGGGACTTTCGGCTCTCCCAAAATAATCCGCGGGAAGCCACTTATAGGGAAGCCTTCGGGCTCGAGACCGTCATGCTTTGAGAGAAAGAGGTTGATGGTCGTCGCTTTACTCTCGTTCCGCAGGGGAATGTAGACATTCGGCAAGCCAAACACAGCGTGATCCCTCATCCCCTGGACGATGTCCGCCGTCAATGTAAACTTGAAGGAGAAGTCTGACACGTCAACGTCGGGGCGCACCAGGAAGTAGGGCTCGAAATCCTCAATTCGTGTTTCTTCAAGTATCCGTCCCAGAGCGCTCATCTCCGCGCTTCCATCCTCAAATCGGCAGTGAATGGCACCTGTGCAAATTTGTTCGCTCTTCTCCGCGGTTGCCTTGGACTGCAGCTCGAGATAGAATGAAGAAGCGACAAGACGATGAGCCACATTGCGTAGCGCTGCTTGACGGTGGGCCGTCTGTAGGCGTTTCCTCACGTTGACCTGCAGCGAAAACAGATCGGACTTGCTGTCGGCTGCTGGAGGCTCGCGATCAAGGTCGGGATTGAATCGGATGAAACGGCGGCCTCTGGCTTCTACTCGATCTCGAACAACGTGGTTTCTGAATTGTTGCCAAGCGAGCTCTGCTTCTAACACATCATCCGTACGCTTCGTCCTCCACCGACTGGATGCCGTTCTGGTGGGCGAAGATGGCGGCGCTGCAGGACCAGGTGCCATTGCGGCAGCTTTTTGGCGTTCGGACAGCTTTTGCAGAACCGTTATTCTGTTCTGGCCCGTTCCCAGACTGAGAAACATGTCTGGCTCTCCGGCGTCAGGCCAGATCAGTCTTCGCTCCCTATCAGCTATGAATGCGGGATTTGGACTTCGAATGCCGCCGTCCAGATATGTCTTGCCGTGGAATACGAACGGCTTGAACAGGGCGGGACTTGCGAGCGATGCAGCGATTGCTTCGTAGGTTTTCAGCTCCATCTCTGGATCATGTGGCCTCTCAAAGGCATATGCAGGTTTGAGATCCTCAGGTCGCCTGTAGCTAGCAAGCAGGATGGTTTCCTGCCCGGTAGCACTTGTGGTTGTCAGTGCAACGCGCGTGTTATTCCGCAGCGTTTCATTGGAGCCGAAGAGATCATCATCATCCGTGAATGCAGTCTTCAGAGCGGAATGCAGGGGTTTGGTCTTGAATTTTGGGCCGCTTCCCAGTACTTGCGCGATCTGATTGATGATCGGCACACCAGCCAATCGCGGAGTGAAAGCATGGTCGCAAAGGGCCGCAAACATGTCAATGAGTGATTCGATGGTCCTGTTCCGCAGCGAAAGTGCGACTGCAATCAGTCCACCGGTACCTGTGCCCATCATCAGGTCGAAGAAAGACTGCACTGGAAGATGGCCACCTAGCGCCTTCTCGATTGCCCGCAGAACCTCCAATTGAACGATTCCACGAATGCCACCTCCGTCCAAAGATAGAATTCGAACACTCGCACCTGCAGGCTTGAACTTGATGATGGATGGCTTGGCCCAATTGGTCGACTCACGGTGCAGTGGACAGCAAGAGACTTGCACTGAGGACTTCGACTGCTTTCCGTACGCTTTGATGCAGGCCGTGCAGAGGACGTGCCCGCAGGCAAGGGGGTGCTCTGGCACATCCATCAGACAGCAGAAGCAGGTCGCATGGCTGCACATGGAAGATGCCGGACCGACTGCTTCGAAGAATTGGTTCAGATATTCGATGTGCAGATCCAGTGCAATGCGCTCTTCGGGAATAGTTGGAGCATCCGCGCTGTGCGACACTTGCTCGAGCTCATATTCGAAGTCGCGATGAATATTGCCAATCGCAGCACGCAGCTGTGACTTCCACTGCGGCAAGAAGCTGGAGTCGAAAGCCGCTTGATAGTCACCAGCAGCAATGATTCCTGCCTCGTCTTGATGTCCTTTGGGTTGATGGCGCGCCTTGACAAGCATGCATTGCCTCGTGCCATCGGCTGAGATGAATGAACATGGATAGTGTAACTCCAGGTATTCTCCCATGGCCCAGTCGAAGAACTTCTCGTAGTTCGAGAAAAGCTCATCAACCCTGCCTTTGCGGAAGCGAGCACAGTCCAGGAGCACGCAGGAGGCCAGCATAACGCTCATCTTCTCAAAGATCCATGAGATCCGGCCGTGCTGATGATTTGGTTGCTGGGAACTGATAGTGGTGCAAAGCTGCAGAATGTGCCCGCCGAAGTCGTTTGGGATGGGATTTCGTAATAAAGATATTTGCATAAAATTGAAGGGGATATCCAGATGCTTCGTGAAATGGTCGAACCCGCTCTGAAGGTAAGTGTTGAGTTCATCAGCGTTCGTCAGCATTCGTGCTCTGCGCTTGTTGCGAAAAGATTCTTCGCAATTCGAGCGGATGATGCGCTGTAACTTCCCGACCTGCTCATCAATCGTCGTGTATCGTGGCTTGCTCGGGATGCGTACGACTTTGAATGAGCTATAGTAGCGAAGAATGAGGTCTTCTACGGAGTAAATGTGCTTGCCTAAGCTTCGCCAGTGTTCCGCCAGTTCTCGAAATCGCGGTACACCCTCAACGTAATCCAGCGCACCTTTGACAGAAGAGAGCAGACGTTGCGTTGCATAATTGACGTCCCATTCCTTGTCGTTCACGCCAGGGTCTGTCCCGTTCAGCGCGACGATACAATGTGGCAGGGCTGGCTGATTGATCGACTTCTCCAAAGAGCTGGCGCCCCAATCCAAGAGTTTGGTCAAGACCGCCGATTGGAAAGTCTTTGCATTGCGAAGCACAAACACAACGCAGTCGGAGAATGTATACAGCAGGCGCGGGTAAAGTCTAGTGACCGCATACTCGCGCTGACGAGCTTCTTCCGTGTTGGCCCATTCGATGGGCCGTTGGTAGACATTACCGGGTCTCGGCGCCTCGGGTTCAGAATTCCTTCGCCTCGCACGGGCTCCGAGTGGTGTTCGTTCTCCCCCTTCGAAGCCTTCGCAGTCGGCATACAGGATAGGAAGCTGTTCTGCATGTGTTGCGGGGTCCGCGTAGAGGTGCACGTCTCCAGATGTGGGCACAGTGTCATTGACGACGCTCCCCACCACCGGCGAAGGAAACATGCTCCGATTCTCCTCGTTGGCATTGTGGGAGTCGTGGTTGATCAACATTCTGATCAATGTCGACTTTCCAGCATTGGTGACGCCAATGAAAGATACGACCTGCGGATAGCGGTTGCCGGTACTTTCGATCGGGGAAATGCTAGACATGAGAGTCGCATAGCGTCCATAGTCCTCGAAACTTGGCCTTCCAGCGAGATCTCGGGCAACACCAAACCATTTCGTCGATTCGTCATCCTCGTGGAGTTTCTGAATTTCTTCCGGATCCCGGGTTGGGTTGAGAATGGATCTGAGTCGCTTCACGACATGCGGGTTGGTCTTTTCATGGGGTACGCCGTCTCGGCCTTTCTTTTTCGGCTTGTGCGGGCCTTGTCGTCCCCAGCAGTCGCTGGAAGGGAGATCAGTACTTCGACCTGGGTTCACGAGCACCAAAGTGTAAGCATAAAGTACCTGCAGTACGAGCTATCACAATCCACGCAGTGCCATATGGGCAATTGGGGACCACCACAGCGATCGTCCTCGCACTCCTCCGATGGCTCATCGTCCTGGTCACTACTGCAAGACGTGTCGCTGTCCTCGTCGTGATATTTCGATGCGGTCGTCATTGTGTTGGCCCCGGTGGATTCGTCCGCAAAGGGCACATTCGGCCTTCTCCACCAGATGCCGGCGCTGAAGCGCCGTGTGTCTTCGCCGCTCACGGTGACGGGATACACAAGCAACAGTGGGAGGTGAGATCGTGTGTCGCCGACCAAGGTGGGACCAGAGTCAGTGTCATACGGTTAGGAGACGACTGATTTGGAGGTGTAGTATCGAATGAGCCGTGCACGGGCGGTGCTGCGATTATGCCAGTTCTAGCCCTCACCTCTGGTTTCATCTCCTGTACCTCTTGGGACTCTCCCCCTTCGCCCTCCGACTCTCCCGCGCTAAAGTCGGGATCCTGCCGCCTTCGCGCCAGCCTTGCCGAAGTAGCGTATACTGCTGGCGGTGGAACCGCCATACCCTGTTCTGTGCTGCACGTCGCCGGCCAACACCACAATAGCCGTAGATTTGCGCGGCCGGGAACGGGGCTGCCCACCTACTGTCGCCCGACCGTCCAGCGCATCTGCTCCCACCATCGATTTGGGGAGTGAAGGGAGACTCCTATATTGGTTGCAGCCCGATAGATTGATGGAAAACGGAGATGCAGAAAGTCAATCCACCTCATCTTCCTTTAGCCGTGGTCTAGCGGGGGCGTGGCCAAAACAAGTATGGTTTCACTAAAGTAGACGACCTGGTGATGGCGCCTTTCGCATGCTGTTCCTGCATGCTCGCACGACTCGTGCTCATCACTACTGCTAGCAGCACCCTCCTGCATTACTAGAACCCCTGATCGTATGCGGTCGTCGCACAGTACAGGGCTATCGGACTGTGCGCGATCCATGCTGTATTGCACGGTACCTGAATTCTCATTTTCATCAGCCGCGTGCATGACCTGCACGTGCCCGACGTGCGATGGGCACATGCAAAGGCCGTGTCTGGAGCCGACGAAGTTATGCTCCGAACCGTCTCGAGGGGGTTGAAGGGTACGCAGTCACGCCAGCGATAAAACGGATCGCTGCCTCGTTGGGCGCGAATCGCCATTGCGCTTATCATCACACGCAGCAGAGTGCGAGGGTATCGCCAGCAGCCACTGCGCTCAGACCTGCTACACTGCGTGAACAGCTGAGGCCCATTCGGCTGTACTGTACTACTGTAGGTACACACTCTGGACTGCACACAGTACACAATGCCTGTCACTGGTTGCCAAGCTGCCCAGGTCGCGAGAAGGACAAGCCAATAGTGAAGACGATGGCGACGGCGGGTCAGATCAGCCGTTCGCAGCTAATCACGTAGGGGGGGACCCACAGACACCGGGGGCTACATGCTCAAGGTTGTTTCAGGTCTGCGCGGCCTGTCAGGCATACTCGCTGTGATGACGAACGTCGTGAACCATTCGTGTTGTGGACGCGCTCCGTTCTTCTCTGACAGGCTGCGTCAACGTGGTTCTTGAGAAGAGATTCATGAGAAGTCCGAGGGACCTACTGTCTACAGACGGCCCGTCTTCACCGCCTCCGCTCTCCCAAACACTCTGAGGCATACTCGCCAATCGAACGTTCTATTCTCGTCGACGTGAATCAAGAGCCAAATTCCCATCCAAAGACGTTTTGCTAGCACATACATCAATCGCCGCTGAAGGATATTGCCATGACCAGCAGGGCGTGTGCTTCGGCAGCTTTTTACTAACCACAACCCATCCAATCTCGAAGCTCTTCGCTGCCTAACCCCTTCAAGACCCCAGTCCGCAATTGAATTCTTGACCAAGTTGTGGAAAAGTCACATTGGGCAGATTTGAACATCGAAGGAGTTTCAAGCTATGACAAACCACAACATTCCGCAGACATATCTTGGCATCTATAGGCATTTCCAGCGATGTCAGCATCTCAGCTCCCGACGTTGCGGCTGTGGACTGACGAAATACCAACTTCTCCTCGTGGCAGACCATGCTTGACACCATGGATGCAAAATGTCGAGAACAAAATGAGGAAGAAGGAGCAACGAGATGAGGCTGACCTCTGCATTTACGAGAGCGCCTGAAATGACTTTTTTCGCGTCAGCATCTTCGCTGATCGTGATCAGTCGCTAAGTATCTACATAACAGTGAAATGCCTGATCAAGGCGTGATTGCCGTGCGGTCTGAAGTCGACTGGCATGAATCTCTGCTCATTGTTGGCACGGCCTTCTCCAGGCCAACGGCGCCACCCTGGTCGCCTTTTGTGGGATACACCCAGTCTGAACCTCCCCATGTTCCTTTTCCGTGTCAACACCATTCCGCAATGCATTGATGCCAAACATCTTGCCGAGGGACTAAGCGCCCTTGCTGGATGCCGTTTTCTCCATCGGATCAGGGTACTCCTCCGAATGCTTGGACTTCACGGCAGGCTTGGGACTGGATCCGACGTTCTTCTCGGACATGGCGTTCTTCTCCTCTCCAGACTCCTTGGCTATCTTCTTCTTCGCCTTGCCCTTCGACCTCTTCTCCGACACGTACTTAATACTCCGAACAAGACCTGAGGTGAAGACGCCCTTGATAGTTTGCATTGTCGCGGGCCACTGCACTGTTGCCCGTACGCACTTCGCCATTACCTCTGGAAGATCGTTCTGCTCCGCGATTCGTCTCTCAAACTCACCACCTTCGCGGCGCTTGAAGCCCGTCGGGTCCTCGTCCTCGGTCTGCTTCAAAATGTCGTCAAATGCGCTACCAGGAATACCAAACTTGCTCTTGTATTGGTAGTAGAGCTTCTTGCGGAATTCCTTTGGCAATCTTCGAACCATGTTACCCCGCATGGTTGGGTCCAGATCTTGTTGCATGGAAAGGCCGTCCTCTCCTCCAAGGACGTCCTTCGTGGCGGTCAGTGTACCGGTGTGTCGTATGGCATCTTCTTTCTCCCAACCGTACTCCCTTGGCGTGCGAGGGTCTACGAAGCTGATGTTTGGGAGATTCTCAATGAGCGGAACGTACAGTTGGCGGAAACCAGGCAGCTGCGCTCCAACAATATTGGACACCTTGTTAGGGGCCTCCGAAGCGATGAGTGAGTGCATCCGTGGGTCGCCCAGATATGACAGACTTGCAATGCGCTCGTACAATTGACGCTCGTTAAACTTTTCCGGCAGCATCAGCAAAGCCGTCCGCAGCGCCGAGATTAAGTTGACCTGATTCGCGAGTCGTATTCGCGGATCATCTCGAAGAATCTTGACCGGCTTTTGTAGGCGGCCAGCCAAGTAGAGAGTATCCCACTCGCTCAGATCTCGCGCGAGAGTGTCCAGGTTCACGACACCATACTTGATCATGATGCCGTTAACGGTAATATAAGGATTGTAGTACATGCCAGCACCCCATTTGTCTTGCATCCAGGACACGACTGCAGAGCTGTTTGGGATGTATCGCAGGCCCGAATAGTGGTCTGGATGCTGTGCTAGGTTCAGGCTGTGCCAATGCTGGGTGTGACTGACGCCAAAAATAAAGTCGATGATCTTCGCGCCTCCCTTCTGCCATTCCTCGACAGCTTTGGGAGGGTTCGGATGTGGGCTCAGAGACTCGGAGCCTGTGCTTGATCCAGATGACTTCTGCCCAAAGACTCCAGAGCCGTACGCGAACGCATATCGAATAGGGGCTCGAAACTGCCATAAGACTTGTCGCAACGACTCTTTGAAATCCTCATTGATCTTGATATGCTGATTGTACCCAAAAAAGCGATGTGGTAAATCGGAGAATTTGTTAATGTTGTAGTCGGCATTCTCTTCCCAGCCTGGAGGTAAGCTTTGCATTGGACTGTCCTTTGCCGTGCTTTCCGTGTCTGTCGTGACCTTCCATCCTGTCTTCTTCTCGTTCACCTCTGAAGTCTTCTCTGCACGTTTTAAGCTGCCTGGCAAGGATGCTGAGCTTGAGCTCTTGGCAGACGAAGCTGATGATTGTGAAGAAGAGGTAGGCGGTGGTTGACTTTGCGAGTGAGAATGCTCTTGCAGCTGCTGCTCACGGAGCTGTTGCGCCGCGCCAAAGGACCGGGAATGGCGGAACGAGGATGGGTGAGCGCACGGCCGTGATGTCCATGCCGCATGGCGTGTGTAGAAAGGGTGTGGGACGAGGAGGGAATGGAGGGCCGGCAACGACTATACACCTGTCAACGTCTGCCAATCTTTCGGCAGTGCGCTCATAAACGTACGGCCAGCTTGTTGCAGGGAGGCATGGGTGGTCGGAGTTAGCCAAGGCGTTGGGTTAGCAGTATCGAGTGTGGGAGCCGTCCATGTTGATGGTGTATGACTTGCGATCAATTCATCGTTGCCGTTCCTCCATGCATCCCGTCATCTGGTTGAGAAATGTTACCGTAGCGTGAAGTCATTCGACCGGGTTCCTGGCGGGCGCTGCCGAGTCTAGCCGAGCCTGGCCAGAGAATCAACAAACGCGCAAACACACCGCGATTCTCGTTTGCGAGTGCGCCCGCCCATTCTCACCACACACCTCCATCCCGCCCCAACCCGCCCATATAGCGACGCCATGACTGCGCTGGGAGCAGAGATGTCCTCCGTGGTTGCGCGCTTGGCAACCTTCGAGCGGCCGCACCAGCTCACCAAGCGCCGCGCATCCAACAACTCGACCAAGCGGAAAGGCGGAAATACTGTCGAATGGCCGCACAAGAAGCCCTCGGGAGAGGCGGTATGGCAGATGTCCCACTGGTGGCTATTCCCCTTGGATAATGCTGATGCTTGTGACAGCTCGCACGCGCCGGCTTTTTCTACCATCCCTTACACGACTCAAACGACAACGTCCAATGCTTCCTCTGCACCGTCAGGCTTGATGGCTGGGAAGCGACCGATGACCCCATCTCAGAGCATTTGGCACATTCCAAAGGCTGCGCCTGGGCAGTAGCAGTCAGCGTAACGCGCGATGAGGCAACAGACAAGCCACCCGAGGACCGCGATCCTTTGTCGGAAGAACTGTACGACGCACGAAAAGCGACATTCACGGTTGGAGACGGCTGGCCGCATGAGCACAAGAAGGGCTGGAAATGCAAAATCGCGAAGCTGGTTGAGGCGGGCTGGTGCTGGGACCCAAGTGCCGAGGGCGACGAGCCGGATGGAGTTACCTGCTTTTATTGCGCATTGAGTCTGGACGGCTGGGAACCGAAAGATGACCCTCTCGTGGAACACAAGCGGAGGGCACCGGATTGCAGATACTTCAAGCTGCTTGAACGTTTTCACGGCGCTGCAGGTGCACCAAAAAAGGGCCAAGGACGCGGCAAAGTAAGAGGTAGTACTGCCAGCAAGACCAGTAGGATGAGCACGCAGAGCGCCGTCACCACTGCAAGCGACGTACCGAGTCAAGCAGAAAGCCTTGGAGATCTCCCTATTGACAACAGCGTGGCGCGAATCGACGCCAGCATCGTCACTGCAGGCACTGCGACATCCGCCGCGACAGCGACTAAGGGTAAGAAGAAGGGCGGAAGGACGAAAGCTGCAGCAAGAGGCACCAGGGACATGAAGAAGACTTCAGAAGATGAGGAGGTGGAAATGCTGGAGCAGTATCCTGCAGCTGTATTTTCAAGCCAGCTGCCGGCAGAAGACCAGCCCGCACCCCCCGTTCCGGCCAAGTCAACTAAGAGAGGCGGCCGTGGATCAAAGCAGCAGCCAGTGGACTCGTCTGTCGTTGAAATCAGCACCATTGAAAGCGTTCCTTCAAAGGCCACTCGCGGACGGAAGGGAAAAGCACACCCGCAACCTGAGCCCGAGCCAGAAGCCGAGCCAGACATTGCGCCAACGCCACAGACACCAGGTGCTGATGCTATAGAGCAGAAGCGCCTAAGCGAGGTTTCAGCACAATTGTTGGAAGAACTTGAGCACTCCGTTGATAACTTTGGAGGAGAGCTTGATCAGTCTACACCCATAGCAGAACCGCCAAAGAGAGGTGTCAAGCGCACTTCAGATGGGCTCCGCAAGCAGCAGGATTCAAGTGTGGTCGAGATAATCTCTCCTCCAATGCAACCGAAACCAGCGGCAAGAGACAAGTCAGGCAAGAAGGGGAAGCAGACCTCTAGCGCGTCGACGGACATCGAGCAGGAGCTCGTGGCAGAAGTGGACTTCGCATTTGCACCCGAGCGTCGTATTGTACTTGAGCTGGCCGAAAGTCAAGGCGCTGAAGCAGATGATGAGCAGTCGCAGCCCACGAAAGCCAAAGCAGCAGCTAAGAAGGGCAAAGGCAAGGGGAAGGGGAAGAAGACTTCATCAGCACGATCGTCAAAGGCGATCGGCACAGTATCAGAACCAGAGCCTGCAGCAGAAGAGCCTGAAGATCTCGCTAGAGACGAAATGGAAATCGAGCAGGAACTTGCACGCATCGCATCAGAGCAAACGACGTCAAAAGAGGCACTGGTCATCCAGGTCGAGCAGGATCTTGTCGAAGAGTACGAAACGTCGCCCTCTCAGGGCCGAGTGAGCAAAAACAGCGCAGAACTACGACAACTTCAAGCAGAAATCGACTCCGAGCCTACACCCGCTGCAGAAAGGAAGAGAGCACCAACACCACCGAGGAAGACTCAAATGCCAGGTGGCTTCACTCCCAGCCCCAGCGGCAGCGACAAAGAAAACCAACCGTCGTCCGTCCCACAACCCCAGCCCATGCAGAAGGCTCCTGTCGTCCTGCTCAGCCCAAGCAGAACGACCCGCGTCCCTCTCGCGGCGTCCACTCCCAACCGCTCCCCGAGCAGAGCCTTGCTCTCTCCATCTAAGCAAATGGGCGGCCTCAAATCCTCTGCTCCATGGACAGCCATCGACCTCGATTCCGTCCTTGTGCCTAGCCCGCAACCTAGTCCTGGAAAACTCGGTGCGCAACTCGTCGCTGCCGCCGGCGCTTTAACAAGCCCTGAGAAGAAAATGAGTGTGGAGGAATGGGTAAGGTGGAGGGCTGAGAAGGGTGAGGAGGAACTGAGACGGAAATGCGAGGGCTTGGTGGAGGTTTTTGAGAAGCAGGGTTTGAGAGGTTTGCGGAGTTTGGAGGGCATCGATGTTGTTGCTTAGATGAGGTAAAAGAGATGTGATGGTGGTGCTGGGCTTTCGTATTACGCGTAGAGCTCTCCTCGACACGTTTTGAGGTGATGAGCATGATCGGGGTGTGATTACACCATGGGACTGGAAGGATGAATGAGCAATGTACATTTGATGAAGTTATGAACGAGGTGCGGTACGGACAGCGGTCGAAGTTGAAGCATCGGCCGTCATGGACGGGCGCTAATGGATGTTCTTTCGTAGCGGCCTCTCGAAACGTCCGAACGCTTTACCTTTCTATGTGCGCCGTCTCACAGAGCTGTGACTGAATCGCCATTGACAGTGCATCGCGAGGTCCACAATGCCTTGTAGAAGACCCGTCTATGCCAAATGCTCACAAAGCTCTAGGGGCAAAGCGAACAAGCCGGAGTTCACCGATCGACCGTGATGTTCTCTCGCTGGGAGCCTGAAAAGCGTGGCAGAACTGTGGCGAGTGCATGGAATGCCGTGAAGAGGTGAAAGACATGTAGCAAAGTTCGAGGAGAAATTCGAGTATACCTTCGGACTATCGGGCATACGTGCGCAGGATCCAACGTGAAAAAGCAGAAATCAATCGAGACTATACGAGTATGGACATCAGAGAACGGATGTGTCCGTTCATATCAAGGTCGGTAGAACGTGGGGGGAAGGGCAGCTGGAGATAGCCTGGTGCATCAGGCAAAGCCGTGGCCTTGTATTCAAGAGACACGAGCATACTGTACATCACAGCCGTCGGGCCATCTGCCGAATGTTGAAAGTTTACACGAACTGGGTATCATTATCGACGAAAAAAAAAAGAGAACGAGGATCCAACTCTAGCCCACGCAATATGTGCTCTTACTTCTCAACCACACGCCATACCTCCAAAGCAGAACGGGCGCCACAAGTCCCAGCGTCATGCTCACAAACCCAAGCAACGAGTTCCCCCAACCAACGCCCAGGCGGTCATACATGGCGGGAGCGAAGAGCGGGAACGAGAACCCACACATCGATCGCACGAAGGCCGCGGCGCCCGTGGCGGAAGCAGCGTACGTGGTGTATGTGTCGACGACATATCCCTGGGCGCAATTGAAGCATACGATCAGTCCGATGGAGAAGATACACGTTCCGATGTTGGGCACGATCCAGTGCACTTGGTAGTGCGCCGACCAGCCGTAGAGGAAAATGCCGATCGGGATGAGCATCGAGAAGGGCAGCACCAGCGGGAGCCTGTACTCCGGCAGACCCTTCGTGGGGTCCACCATCGATCGCGCGGTCCCTTTGCGCCTCATGGTCGGGACTCTGTCCGGCACCGGTTTCCGGGGGATCGATTGTCTGACGGGCCCGGCAGCGGGAGGAGTGGTCGTCAACGGTAGCAGGCTGCCTTTGTCCTGTCGGACGGCCTTGCCGCGACGATACGACTTCCAGGACTGCCAGGTGTTCGTGAGGGACGACGGGTCAACCTCGTGCTCTTTGCACCATTTGTAGATCTTGTCTTGCATCAGACCGGAGATCTGGAGGCCGATGACGAAGCCGACGCCCAAAGAGAGGTAGTTGAGTGATGCGCGGCCGACGTCTTGACCATAAGCGTCTTCGAAGACCATCGAGAAGGTTGCGAAGACGAGATACATGAGTCCGTATTGGTAGCCGCGGAAGACCGCCATGGCTTGCAGAGCAGGTTGAGTGGTCAGCATGATGAACGGTCGGACACAGCTCTTCATCAGTGACTTCTTGAGGGTGTGGTCTGGACCTTGCCACTTGGTGTGGAGGTCCTGGTTGCCAGTGGCCTTCTTGAGAGCTTTGACCTTGTTCGCTAGGATCGTCGGATGGTGGGTCTCTCGTAGCAAGACGAAACAGGCGACCTGCACTGCTCCGTCGAAGATACTGGTGGTCCAAAACACCCAGCGCCAGGAAATGTACTGGGTCATGTAGCCACCCATGATCGGGGCCAAGGCAGGTGACGCGAAGGGCATCAGACTGTAGATCGCGGTCGCCAGACCTCGCTCACCGGCCTTGAAACAGTCGCTGAGGATACCACCACCAATCTTCTGATCGTCAGCATCGCTCACAGGGCTCTAGGAGGCAGATCGACGTACCGCTTGCGGAGCACTCCCACCAATACCGGCTAGAAACCGAAAAGCCATCATCTGCTCCTTTGTCTTTGCAAAACCGCAGACGGTATTGAACAGCAAGAAGATCATATTGGCGCCTTGCATTACTCTGACGCGACCAAAGACTTCCGATAAAGGGCCCCAAAGGAATGGTCCTATAGCGAAGGCGAGCAAGAATATGGACATGACGAGGATTTCCTCAACATCCGTCTGTAGCTCAAACTCGTCGGAGATGGTGTCCAAGGCTGGTGCGACCATTGTAGAGGCCATCGGCGCGATGAATGCGAACATTGCAATGAGCACTGTCGAAGTCCAGCGTCGGTGCGCCGGCCAGTTGTGCGGATTAGCTGGATCTCCATTGTCCCACGTCACCAGATTCGGATCTTCGGGAAGAGGGTCAAGTTTCTGTGCTGTTGGTGCCCTGCTTGGGATCTGTCGTCTTGAAGAAGGATGTCGTGCTGGGAGAGGAGCGCTTGTTTGCAGGATCTGCTCGTCCCATCTTGCCGAATGTGGTTGATAGCCGGCATGAAACAAAGTTAACGATGAGTCTGTCTCATCGTCGGACTCGTCGTCGGTCCAGTGAGACTCAACAGTACTGTTACGGATCGCGTCGTTCGTGCCGACATCTCGAGGTAAGTAAAGTTCTGGGTCATACTCCTCGTACGCCGACTCCTGGTCGTCTGAGGCACGGAGGCTTTCACTATCTCCATAGTCGAACGACAAACGTCTCGAGGCCCGGAAGTCATCGTCTGGTTGAGTCTGATGAGCCATCTTGTGGAACATGAAACAGGTACAATGCAAGGGAAGCGAGTGCAAATAGGATGCCTGCGAAGTTTCTCATTCAGTAGTTCAGGCAACATGGGGTAATATGCGAGCTTCCCATCTGTCTCTGGACGATCGGAGTACAGTCGACGACAGGACGTCAACCAAGGCAGTGCAAGGTGTGCGCCATTGAGACTGCCACAGCCCTCGAACCAGGCACAGTTGGAGCTATCATTTCACTTTCAGCAGACGTGAAGACGCATGTGCTCACTGCGCCTTCGTCTTGGAAGTGAAGTACGAGGCTTCTGGCGCTGGATTCCAATGTTATCTCGGGCCCTGGAGCGAAGCGTCCCGCGGCAAGCGGCGTGATATGTGGCGCGAGTCGATCAGCAAAATAGTGCTGAGAGCTATGCACAAGCTGGTCTTGTCCCATGTCTTGGTACTTGGTATCTCGCTCGTCGTACGCCGACTTCAGGTTTTTTTTTGTGCCATATCCTAGGACGAGATCTATGCAACCAAGCCGCTCGCGCCGCCTCCATCAACAATCACCTGGTTGCGTGAGAGCGCGAGTGACGAACGGCATTAGCGCCAGCCTCGTCCTCTGCAGTACGAATGAATTTGCGGTCAGGCTTCGGGTATAATTTGCGTCCAGCGTCTGACGTTGCAATACCATGACCCATATGTCCAGATGGACGAATACTAATCACGGAATATTTAGTCGTAGTCCAGCTCAACAGTGGTAAGGGGGAAAGGTCGGGAATGCGTGCGTCGGTGGCTGAGTTCCTTCCAAGCAGTGGCCAAGCCCGGGACGTGCCAAGTGCTAAGACTTCATTCACCTCCCGGGATACGTGGAGTAGTGCAAGAGGATAAACCAAACGTGCATTTCCTCCAAGACCGACCAGTTTCGGCACAATACAGCGAGTCAATGTTGATATCCTGTGCAGACTGTGTCGACATGACTCCACTCACATATCTCGACGCTGAATTCCACCACTGCATATCGACCACTAGGGGCTCTTAGAAGAACTTCTCCAGCACCCTAACACATGCAAGCAGCCACAGTAGGTCTTACGTTGTGCTGGGGGGTTGGCGAATTGGCAATGTGATTCCTGCCGTGCTTCGCCACGACCATCTGTCCTGTCGAGATGAGATGTACGCTCGCTTGTCTTCTTGGAATCTCTATCAAGCGGTATAGCATAGAGTCCTTCGAGCTCGTCCCAAAGGCAAAATTTCGGCCTAATCGAACCTACAAGCCACCACAAGCTGTCGTGTGCTTGCCTGCCTCTCTGTACTGGACTCGTGGGCGAACCAGGGATTTTCTGGCGACCACAAACTCTGTCTCAGGCTATGCTGCACAGATGTCTATTCCTGAGTGAGGTCAGGTAGCCGAAGCACTTCGCGGTCAGTGGTTTCTATTTGCAAACCCTGTTTGCGTAGCGGTACTGAGGCACTGCCGCTCGAGATTCACCAGTAGACTCCTGCGTCACTCTTCGTTTCGTCGCTTCTGCATTGGCGACATGATGTTCGAAGGAGGCTAAGGACGTGCTGGTACGCCGTATGCCTCGTGGCCGCCTTGGTAAAGCGCTGTCGCGTGTGGGTTATCGGTGATATATATCACTCAAACGCCTCTCTCGATCAGCATCTGGCATGAGAATACTCATCACTGGCTTGCACACACACACACACACACACGATCGCTTGGACATTGCAGGCGCTTCCAAACCCATACCGCCGGATCAGCTCAAATACGAAACGACGACAGCATCATCGAACAGCGACAACATCATCATCATGGGTATCTCTACCGATCCAGCGGACCGCTTCGAGCAGGCGCAGGAATCGAAAGGACCTCGCATCCTAATTTGCCCATCGGGGTTCAAAGAGAGTCTGCAGCCAGGTCAAGTCGCTGACTGCATTGAAACTGGTGTACTCAGAGCAGTCCCCGACGCAATCATCACCAAAGCACCCATGGTGAGTCCGTATGCGGCATGATCAATCAGTATCCCGTCACGCTGACATATGTCCTAGGTTGATGGCGGCGAAGGTTTCACTCAAGCCCTCGTGGAATCCACCAAGGGAAAACTTCGCAACATCAACGTGACCGGTCCAGTGCGAGACCCAGTCTCGTCGCACTACGGATTCCTGGGCGGGACAGCCACTCCCACAGCTGTTGTCGAGATGGCAGCAGCGGCAGGTCTGAGTTTGGTGCCGCGGGACCAGCGCAACCCGCTGTACACCACTACTTATGGTGTCGGCTCGCTGATCGGCGCCGCACTGGACGATGGCGCCACGAGCATACTGCTTGGATGTGGTGACTCCGGCACGTGTGATGGAGGTATCGGCATGGCACAAGCCTTGGGTGCACGCTTCTTCACCAGCGCCGGCGAAGAAATTCCTCGTGCCCAGGGCGGTGCCTCTCTGCAGGACGTCTCCCGGGTCGACCTATCTGGTCTTCATCCAAGACTCAAGGAGGTGACGATCGATGTCGCCTGCAACTGGCACAACGTGCTTTGTGGTCCCACGGGCGTCGCAAGAGTCTTTGGGCCGCAGAAGGGAGCTACTCCGGAGGAAGTGGAGGTACTTTCCACCGCCATGGACCAAGTGTCGGCGGTGGTGAGCAAAGAAGTCGGTCGTGACATTTCTCTCGCCCCAGGCAGCGGTGCATCCGGGGGAATGGGTGCCGGTCTGATGCTGATCGGAGCACGGCTCCACCCCAGATTCGACATCATCACGAAGTTTCTGAACATTCAGCAGCTGGTCCGCGGGTGTGACATGGTGATCACAGCAGAAGGAGGCATCGATGAACAGACACCACGGGGCAAGATCCCGGCCGAGGTGGCGAGAATCGCGAAGGCGAAGGCCGTTCCTGTCATCGCGTTGGCCGGCACGGTGGGTGTCGGAGCGAGGAACAACTATGCGGCGGGCATCGATGCATATGCGAGCATCTTGCAGGCTCCCTGTGATCTTCAGACCGCAATCGTGCAAGCGGAGAGGCTTCTGATTGACTGCGCGGAAAGTGTCACGAGAATGGTCATGGTTGGATGGCAGCTGAAGAGAGCAATGGCACCTGCTGTCCAGAAGGGGGCTGGTGCCGCGTTTGTGCTCCGACGCAGCAAGACTCTGATCTACTGAATAGCTTGGAGCGCTCGCATGATAACGATTTCATCATTCGGTGTAGACCGATATCCTTGGCCGCCATCTCATTGTCACATCCTTCAACTGCCTTGCAAAGGAACTTGGTCGAAGAGAACTCCTGTACATCATTAATGTGGTTGTCATTACGGTATTACAGCTGCAGCCGCATCCCACCACCATCGAGCCTGAGGCTATCGCAGGGTCGTGCTGCTGTGAGCCGACACCAATCTTCCGCCACGGCTGCTACTGGGCGGCAACTCCGTCTCTGTGCCCATCTCTGAAGCTTTCGCTCTACCACCGCAAAGCCCTTCCCTCGCACATCGTCCACATTCGGCTAGTATGCCGAACGTCAAAGCCGGGTCTGGTGCGAACGGCCTCAGGGAGATTCCATGAGTGGATCCGTGGCGCCCGCCAAGAACATTCCAGACTCGATTGTATTCCATGCATCTTGGTCGCGTGAGCATTTCCCAAACGCCGTGGAGCACGACATGTATGTGTTCTGTGCCCCGGCGGGAGGTGTCGTTAGGTCGTCAGATCATGTCTGTTCGGAATTCATTCCGCCGCCACTTCGCGTATCGCCACCACCGCTTCTGGCTCGGCTTTGAGCACAGCATCCAGACTCCGGGTTGGTATGGACAACACCTTGCTCGGCTGAAGCGGTTGCAATTGTGTCCAGCACTGCCGTAGCATGCGCTCCATCCATTGCTCCTCTTCCAGCTTCAATCTCATCTGTTTTCGTGCCATCTTGGAGCGCTTGACTTTGATGCCCGGGGTGCCACCAATGGGGCCCATGACGGGACTCGCAGGAGCAGAGCCGTCGGGGCTTGCTGGATCTGGGGTGCTGACGTGGGAGAGAACAGCATCGATCTCCAGGCATTGATGGATGAGCTCTTCCACTCCATCCCTGATGGCGACGGCCTTGGGTTGCATCAGCTCGAAGAAGTCGTCGCCGAAGAGTTTATCTTCTGCGATAGCTTTTTCCAAGGGATGCAGGAAGAACATGAACGAGGGCAATGTCGGTCCTTCGATTGTGAATGGGTAATGGACGTCGCTTAGCAGGCAGGCGGCGTACAGGAGCCTGATGGAGAACTCCGAGTCCAGGGAGTGGTCGACGACGCAGGCCGGGCAGCCCTGGGTGTAGCACCAATTCCGCTCCTTCTCTGACGAGAGGAAGCATTGCAGCCACACGAAGGCGCCTCGCGACTGTCCCGTGAAGGCGTACTCGAGCTCCTCGAGCTTGGTGGCATGCGTTGCCGCCGCTGCCACCCCGCACGCCTTGTCGAAGAGCTCCACGATGGGCACCAAGAGCGCGTGGAGCACGTCGCGCGTGATGAGCCAGCGGTCCAGACTTTCGAGGTGGGCGGGAGTGTGATGGTCGCATAGTCTGAAGCACAACCGTTAGCCTCTGGTGAGAATTTGCGAACATGGGCCCGTACTCGTATTTGTAGTGCTCTGCGAGGTGCGATCGCAAGATGTTGAAGCCGTCGGACCGAGCGAGCACCTCCACGTCCTTGGCCTGGAGCAGGAAGGGCGACGCGTTGGGTGTCGCGACGGTCATATCGATGCGGTGGTGGTGGTGGTGGTGGTGGTGGTGGTGCTCTCTCCCCGGCGACCGTCAACGGGACCCTGGAGCAGGTGCCGATGCTGGGTGTCTGCGCCTTTTAAGAGGAAGAGGAACGGTATTGCATGTCGGCCCGTGTGCAAAGCAAATCGTGGAAAAGCAAAAGTGGTGATGGGGGGGGTGGCAGTCGGTGCTTCTGCGGGGCGCGTCTGACTGCGACCTACTACTACTGACTACTACCATTACTACCACGACCACCGCCACTACCACTACCACTACTGCAAGCAGGGTCCACGGCCGCTAGACGCAGGTACGCCGCCGCTCCAGACTTGGGGACGTGGACGTGGACGTGGGTGCGGTCGCCGAGGCCGACGCGCATGCTGGGTGCGAGTTGCGGGCTGCGGGCTGCGGGCTGCTGTGGGTTGCAGAGTGGGAGTGACCAGATCAGATCAGGTGTCGAGCACCGGGAAGCTCGCACGAAACAGGATCGGCACTGGGCATTCGCGAGAGCCGTGGCACCTCGTCGCCCGCTGGTCCAGAGCTTCCGGTGTCGACCATGTGAGTTTGAGTGCAGTGGTCCTGTGCTGTGCTGTACGACTGAATGGCCGGCGCTGCGGGCCGGAACAAGATCACCGGCGACTCTCCCAGGAATGCCCCTCGCCTCTTCACCCCCGGAACACATCCGCCCGCCTCGGCACGGGTCACGAGGATTCGTCGAACGCCAAGCTTCCATCCATCGCAGGAAAAAGTGCAGCACATGCCTCGGACCCACTGGCCAACTCTAATCTCACCCGGTCCAGACTTTGCACATCGCTCCACCACCATCACCACCACCCACCTCCCAATACCCACCACCTTATCCTCACCGCGCTCCGCCAGCTCCGGCACCGTGAATGAGCGCAGCGGACTACGCGGGATCGAACACGCGACGACACTGTAATTCTGCGTGCGGCCGACGATGACATGGTGCTCTCGGTGCGCTAACCATGCGCTCCGCTGGGAGCTGACTTGCGGCACTCCGTGAGCGCGGCCTCATTCTGAAGCCGATGCTCTGGCGGACAACAGAACTATGGCATCGCGGTATGGAGACGGCTACTACCGGACGACATTTTCCGTCTCACGGTTCAATGCGTTCTCGGTGCTCCGTCCGTGGATTCCTCGCAATGTTCGTCTCACTTCAGCCTGGTTTCCGGGACATTACTCCGCAGCACCTGACAGTCGACCGCTGCGTTTAGGCTTTCAAGCTTTACTCACACCGCTTCGAGCACGGCATCATGTGCAGAGATCTGCTACATCTCATGTCGTGCTCCCAGACGCCCACGACACACACGAGCAGGACTTATCAAGGTGCGGAGAACGACCGACTCCATTCGCCAGCGGCTCGCCGGTACCGCCGCCTCTGCTTGTAAGCGCTAATACCAGCGCTGCCTCAAAGTCACGATGCACCACAGCACTGACTGATGACTACAAGAAAGGCTCAGACATGCATGACTTTGACACCGCTTGCCGCGCATACCTTGTTTGACAGCACATCTGGAACTAACAAAACCACCAGTGTGCCTGAATTATGTACTGCACGGTCCACCTCTCATGCACCAGAGGAGGTTGTCCCTTTTATCGCGAAACTGGGGGACACTTCTCGGTGCCGCTCAGAATCAACCTGCTCCTCATCATCAGCTCAAGGTTCATTGGAACACACTTCGACCATGCATCCCAGATCGTGATGCTCCGACCATCACGCTATGTCCATAGTCAACACATCTGACGTGGGAGAGCTGCGAGTGATCGGGATACACCACTGTCTGTAGATTCGCTGGGCCACTCAACGGCTTTGACTTTCAGACGTTCCGTGATACCATTGATTGCCTCGAAGTCAAAGTCAGGACTCGATTTACGATGAACACCGTACGGGTCGTCATCCTGGCGCCGATGTGAAGCATGACAAGAGAGCATCCATGCTGCCATGAGATGGTATCGTCTCGCCACTGGCCCCCGACTTGTGGCTGTGACGTCCAGCTTGCAATGTCTCTACACGTATACAAGAAAGACATGGACATATCTCTTCTGCGCGTCAGTGTCAACATCATGATTTCCATGCGCCCCTTGGGCCGCGGTGACAACCATAAAATCAGCGTAAACATCAACTTCAAGATGGGAGCCGAAGTCGTAAAGGCGTACACCACTGAAGTGGGCCTGTCAACCTACACATACGCACAAAATTCTCCCACTTCCACGTCACGTGAACCAATCTTGTGGTCAACCAGTAGTCGGTAGGTGCGAGATGGGTCGACTATTCTTGTAGGGATTCTCAGAACTTCTCACCCTTTGCTCACTTGGGAGAGTCAGTAATGATCATCTCAATCGTGTTTGGACGACACTGACACCGTCTAGGCGCCAGAACTGAAGGCTCTCACGAGTTGACACACTTTGGTCCTGCACTGTGCGGTATCTGGAGGTAACTGGTACGTGAAGAGTGACGAGTTCTCGCGACTGTTAGATTCTGACTTGCATTGAGTGTTCGAAGCACAGAGGCGATATACTTTTAGTCCTTTTGACCATGTGAATCGTGATATCTTGATCATTGGCTCGTAATCTTGATCGAAGGGAAGGCATGTGAAGAGACTTTGCGAGCCACAGTCCCAAGTCCCACTGCAACCGGCCACGAAAGTCTCTCACAATCCCATTCGGATCAAGCAATGTATCGGAAATTCTTCCTCATCTTCACCCGCTCTTCTTCGGATATGCCTTCGACGGCCTTCTCCACCTCACCCTTCATGACTGCAGACACATTCGTGCCAGCAGCCAGCCGCTTGTTCTCGCGGAGCAACACCCATCTCATGAAGGCAGTCAAGCATATCCCCACGACTGCGAAGCCGGAATTGACGCTCATAGCCGTCACATATCGCGGCGCATCGGGGTTAGGGTAGAGATATGCTGCCCAGACCTGGTTCGAGTCAGCAAAGCACACCATGCGTCTTGGGGAGATAAAGGAGTCACGTCCTCACCTGCGCCACGTTTCCAAACGCATTGACGAAAGCCACGGCCGCCGCTCTCTTCATGCGTGGTCGGATCAATGTCTTCTGACACCAAGCTACCGTGACCGCGTTGGCCCCGTGTCCTCCTGCGATCATGAGAATCATGGCAAAGTATCTGGCGCCCGTGTTGAGCGTCGCGGCTCCGATGATGAAGCCGGTGATGGCGACTGCGAGTGGCCACATGATGTGGAAGGAGGAATTTTGGTGTTTATCGGCGGACAAGTTGTTGCAGATGCAGACGATGGCTCCGATGGCGTAGGGAGGTACGGTGAGGAGGAGGGTGTGAATGCGGTCAAAGCCCAGGGTGCTGACGACGGCTGGGAAGAAGTTCTGATGCCCATGTCAGCAAAGTGTCTGATTGAATCGATGAAGGAAGGGGCAGTACTTGGGTGGAAGTCGTGACCAAGACGCAATGAAAGATCATTGCAAAGATGTACATCCGCCAGTCCTTGAAAGCACCCTTGAAGCCTGCTGACCACGATCCAGAGTCTTCATCCACTTGACCTGCGTCCTGGATCATCCGCCATTCTGCCACTGCACGTTCTTTTGCGCTCAACCAGCGCGTGTTGCTGGGATAGTCAGGGAGTACGAAGAAGGCGGCGAAAGCGATCGCCACTGTGATAGAACCCTCGATCTATGGCTCTGTCAGCAGTTGCGAAGCACCATCCCACGATTGCAGACGTACGATAAAGATCCATCTCCACGCGGCCAACCCTCGAGCTCCGTTCAAACCTTCCGTGATTCCAGCACCTATGAGGCCAGAAAAGGCCGAGCCAATCTGCGATCCGGAGTAGAGTATAGCGCATCGCAACCCGAGTTCGGATCGCTTGTACCACGAAGACAAGAGGAAGAGCGAGCCTGGGTAGTATGCGGCCTCGACGACTCCGAGGAGAAACCTGGTGGCGTAAAGGCCTCCCGAGCTTTGCACAGCTCCGGTACAGGTGCTGATGATTCCCCAAACGATCATACACGCCGGCAGATAGATGGATGGTCTTAAATGGGCGAGGAACATGTTCGAAGGGACCTGCACAGTTTCTCAGGGTCGAACGGACACAGCGGCACCTTTCCCAGTCTCTCTCTCACCTGCATGAGGATGTAACCCGCGAAAAGCAACGACACGGCAGATGAGAATTGCACCGAGTCCATGTGCAAGCTCTCCTCGATCCCTGCGACTTTGGCCGCGGCGATGTTGTTCTGGAAACCAATGTCAGCCTTGGGGACGTCTTTGTGGTCCATCTCTGCCTGGGCTCGGTCATACCCGGTCAAGGTAGTTCAAGGTGTAGATGAAGACAAGCGAGGCCATCAGTCGTATGTCCAGCTTTCGCTTGAGACTCTTCTCGGCGTCGAGGAACTCTTCATCGGACATCTGCTGAGCAGCGACAAGACGATTCGTGGGCTCGCCCGCCTCACCGAGCGTCTCGATGCGCTCCTCCACGTCTTTCTCGGGAATGGCTTCCGCCATGATCTTATCACCCCCGATGTGAGTCATGCTTGAATTTTGAAAGCAGTCGATAGACTGATGTTGGTGCTCGTTGCGGAGGCAGGATATAGCCTTGACGACCCCCTATAGTATACAAATGGACGAGGCTGGACGGGGCGGACGGTTTCCCGGAGAGTGTCCGGTCAGCTCGGCCACCACAACCGCTGTTACAGTCAGTCAGCAGACACGTCTGTGATCTAGGTCGTTGCTTAGGCGCGGCAGGACGCAGAAAAGAGATGGTGCGCTGTTCTGGGTGGGTTGCCTGCTCGAAGAGGCATTTTGCTACCAAGTGCGTGATTATAGACGCGGCACTCTGCCACGGCGTCCAACCCGATACCAAGCCACGACAGGAACATGGGATGTTAAAGGGTCCGTTGCCCTCTGAACCAATGATGTCGGCTGGGTTAAGCTTCGGAACGTTCTGCAACGTCGATTCCTCAAGAGTACTAGTCCTTCGAACGAATTAGACTGAGTTTCCATTAATGAGGAGGTCTGATCACTAAAGCGCATTCCCAACCAACTGGACCGAAAATCGACGCTCCCGTCGCCGTGAGTATTGTTCTACAATGTGGCCTACAAGCAAGGTCTTTCTTTTGGGGACTTGGCAAGATTCTCGCACAACTGCCGATTTTGAGGTGGACAGGCACGCAACGATGCCAATTATTCAATTCCCTTCGCACTGCCCTTCCGGAAACGCCGCATACTACCTGGTTAGAATTGGAGGCTCTGTTAGCTACAGAGAACTGGCAGAGATAAATGTTACAGGCATTAGAAGTGTAACTGTGTTTCTTCCATCGTGCTGGTCAAATCCGCAAAGGCCTCCAGCGGCATCCGTGACCACTCGAGCGCGAACGGATCCAGATCGCCGAAAGCAGCGGAAGTGAAGTTGCTTTCGCTGGGCCAATTACACACGGCAGGATCGTTATAATCGAAGGGGAATGCTGGGAGCGCGGCATTTTCTTGTGAGACCCCGTTGGAGTCGATTGTCTGTGAGGATGTGGTCCTGGGTGACGCCTTGGCATCGAAAGACTTGACGATGATGTCGATGCTATACTGTATGCCCGGACAGCTAGCCCGGATGCCATACAGCGCTCGCAAATAAGTGTTGACACGCCCTTGTGAGCCAGCAATGCCATCATGCATATCGAGAACAGCCACAGTGGCTGCCGTGTACGCAGAATAGGCGATCAGGTACGTTACATGGTCGAAACCAAAGGATCTCTCGAACAGTAGGAGCAGATGTTCTACCGCCTCAGCAGCCTCCCGACAAGCAGATCGGCTCGAGGTGACCTGACCGAATGGTCTATGCAGAAGGATGGTGGCGGCGTGATAGACGAGATTCTGGGTGAGAATGTGTGGCGGCGGGCAATGCTCTGAAAGCATATCCGTGACGAGGTGTCTTGGCGAATTCGCTCGCCACGTTTCCAGCCTCTGGCCCGTCTGCTGCACAAACTTCAGAATGTTGGTGGGCGTGCTCTTGGCATACAGAGACAACAATATGTCGGTGATGATTGTGGCGAGGCTGCAGAAGTTGGCGAAGCAGGATGGCGTATGGGATTGCAAGGGCATGGTGCCAGGGTCGCTTGATTGGCCCGTTGGGTATGGGGTCCATAAGCCATTCTCAGCCAAGTCATCGCCTGAGGGAGGCTCGAAGGCCGGCGTGACGTGCAGTGTTGGTGTTCGCCCAAGATATAAGCTGATGGCTTTGTCCCATAGATAGCACGACCAGGCTAGCTGTTCCCTGACCGCTCGCTCCAACCCGGCAGACGTCGATTTGGCTTGCGAGAAGATGCCCATATCAACGGCCATGCGGAAGGCCATTCCCGAATAGAGCCAAGCCTGCGACAACGACCCATTGCCGATCTCCCTGGCACTCTGCTGTAACAAGGCCTGCACCGTCGCGATACACGGTTCCTGTTGCACGGCTTGTCCCAAGAGAAGCCGAGAGCGCGCCAGAAGCTCTTCGCTCAAGGCGCGGTCGGTGAATCTGGTGGAGTGCAGGCATAGTACATTGACCAGTAACGCGGACGCGTATGGACCTCCCGTGGAAGCATCGCGGAGGAAGGCCGGCTTGTTGACGAACATGAAGGCAGGGTGAATCCAGGTCCAGTGGAAGCGCAACAGGTGCGAGACCTTGTTGGCGGGCATCTGCAGCAGCGTGGCAGAAGTCGTGACCGCCGCATCTTCCCAGAAGTGCAACTGCTCCTCGCTGAGGGAAGGAGCGACTACGGTACAGGTGGTCGAAGTCGAGGTGTCGCTGGAGAAGGGCTCGCGGGAGTTGATTGGTTCCTGCACGGCCGAAGTGCTGGAGTAGTAGGGACTATGCTCGTGATGCGGAATGGCGACGGCGCCGGCGCCGGTGACGGTGGCCAGCGCGGGTGGCAGCGAGCATCGTTCTTGTGACCCCGCTTCCGTATACCCTCCCTGCTCCGCAAAGCCATTGTTCGCTCTGGCATCGTTGTTGTTCAGGCCCGCCGGGGACCCCACCCCCGCCCTCGCCCCCGGCTCAGCCCCGGCTTGCTTGAGCGACGATAGCATCTGCTCCAACTCCTCGATCCTGCCCGCCATGGCCAACACCTGAGTCATCGGCGGCGTCTTGTCGTAGTGACACGCCTCTCCATACGCCTGGCAGATCCTGCATTGCGGCTGCTCGCCATCGCATTTCTGTTTCTTCTTCCGGCACGCGCTACACGTCAACCGGTAGGGCTTGCCGCCTCTCGTCTGCCTGCGAGCCGACGTCGACGATGTGGACTCGTTGCGTGCCTTGGGCATGACGAGCGTCGCGCCACACGCCCAGAGAACGACATACTGCTACAGATCATGCGGCAGGGGCCGATGGTGATATATATAAGGTACTGGCTGGAACTACATACGCGTCATTTAAGCGTTGGATCTGGGTTCAACTAAAGTAATGACTAAGGTTGTTGTGGAATCCACCCGAGATAATCCGTGTGCTCCGATTCCGGTGCCTGTCATCAGCCTCTTTTCCTCTGACGAACAAGACGTTCGCCCGATCATCCATTCAGAGGCTTCGGCAAGCTGGATGTGTGACCTCCTTCGAGCAACCGCAACACCAAGTCCACTGCATAAAGGCCACTGTTCTCCTGGTTCTCCTCGGTCGACGCCCCGATGTGCGGTGTCATCACAACACGAGGATGCGACAGCAGTGTCTCGCCATAGTCCTCCGCCGTTGGAGGCTCATGTACCATAGCATCCAACCCAGCTCCAAATAGCTGGCCTGAGTTCAACGCGCTTAAAAGTGCAGCTTCGTCGACGATTCCACCTCGGGCGCAATTGAGCAGAATCGCGCCGTGCTTCATCTTGGCGAGCGCTGCTGCCGAGAGCAGATGCTCCGTTGACTTCGTGAGTGGGACGTGGAGTGTGACGACGTCTGATGACAGCAGAAGTTCGTCAAGCTGAGCTACGCGCCGGAACGTGGCCGCAGAAAGAGTATCTGACCATGCTCCCTCCCTGGCATACGGATCGAAGGCGATGATCGAACCACCAGTGCAACCAGACCATTTCTTTGCAACCTCGAGGCCGATATTGCCCATGCCGACGATGCCAATGGTCTTTTTGAAGAGACTCTTGCCTAATGTTTCGCTTCGTACTACTTTCTCGCCGTTCCGGATCTTGCGGTCGACTTCCGTCACCCTTCGAGCAATGCAGAATGCAAGACTCAGTGTGAGCTCAGCCACAGCTTCGCTGTTCAATGCGGGAGTGTTGTAGACTTCGATGTTTCGCGCCTTGCAATCTGCGAGCGAGATGTTATCGACACCCGTGCCCTGCTTGACGATATATCTCAGATTGGCGCCGGCGTTCTCCAGAGCAGCGGCATCGATCCTGGTTTCGCTACGAACAAGCACTGCTGTGGCTTCTGCTGGCCATCTCGTCTTGGATGAATCATTGGGAAGCACGAGTCTGATATCCTTGTTCTGCTGCAGCTTGTCGAGGGCGCTGGGATGGTAAGGGTCAAGCACATAGACTGCCGGTCGTTCTGGAATGCCGCCCATTGTTAGAATTCGATGTGATTACAGCTTTGAGATCGAGCTTACTTCGCAGAAAGTCAAAAGCAGAGCTCTGGTTTCGTGGCTCTGTTAAGATAGTCGTCCACGCCGGCTTCGCAAGTCCTCGGAGGCACTCCGTGGCAGTCCACCGCCAAGACGACGCCGGCAGTCTTTCGACCTTCAATGTTGTAACATTATCCAACTCCTCAAAGACTGTTTCACCTGCACATCTGACGACTCCGGAATAGATGCTTAATGTCTATGCCCGGTATTCCGCTCACTCGGCCCATAGAAACCATGGGCAGACTACAGGTACATGACTGTGGCTACACGTAGCATGGCAAGCGTTTCCGGTGCTGTCGTTCATGATGCAGGCCCAAACAACGTCCTTTGACCCAAACCGCAATGCGTGGTAGTGAACTCCAGCACAGGTCCGACTGTGCTCCTGGGACAGCATCAATATGTGCTACGCAGTCACATGTTTCAGTCCCCGGGGGTTCTCCAGGTCCGAGAAGAGACCGAATCGCTTGCGCATCCCACGTGCTTACGTGGTGCTCATTGCGGCCTATCCCCGCCGAGCCTGCCCTCCAACCTCGGCAGTAACGCGGAGCACGTCCGCGCTCTCTAAACCGTTGCTGGCCTGCGGGAAGAACCTGCACTACACATCACATACTGCTCTGTCTGGACCGTCTTTTACCTAGCTCTTCCTTCAATCATGTTGTCAGCCAATCTCCGTCGTCCCCTCGCCTCAGCTTCTCGATCAAGCACAATGTCTTCCTCCGGCCCTTCGCAAAGAATACAGCAAGTACAACGGCACTTCTCAAGTTCAGCCCCGAGACCGAAAGAGATCCAAGACGCATATATCGTGTCCGCGGTACGAACGCCTTGCGCAATCTTCAATGGCTCCTTCTCCTCTGTCCCAGCCCCAGAACTAGGGGCCACAGCGATCAGAGAAGCCATAAGACGCAGCAATGTACCGCAAGACAAATTCACCCACGTCTACATGGGCAATGTGATGCAGGCTTCTGTAGGCCAAGCTCCAGCGCGACAAGCCGCAATATTCGCAGGCTTAGATCCTTCTGTTGAAGCCACGACAATCAACAAGGTCTGCGCTTCCGGAATGAAAGCCGTTGCAATCGCTGCGCAGCAGGTCGAGCTAGGACAGGAGGAGGCACTTGTAGCAGGTGGGATGGAGAACATGAGTCGTGTACCTTACTATACTCCTCGAGGGCCCCAGTTACCCGCGTTCGGAAACGTGACGGCCGAAGATGGACTGCTTAAGGATGGGTTGTGGGACGTGTATAATCAGATCCACATGGGCAATTGTGCGGAGAACACGGCGAAGAAGTATGACATTAGTCGGGAAGAGCAGGACGCTTATGCCATCGAATCATTTAAGCGAGCACAAGACGCTTGGAAACAGGGGTTGTTCGCTGATGAAGTGGTCGCCGTCACCATAAAGGGTAAGAAAGGCGAGACCGTGGTTGCCGAGGATGAGGGCTATGGGAGGTTGAAATTAGATAAGGTGCCTACGTTGAAACCGGCCTTTGATCGTTCAGGAAAGGGGACGGTCACCGCCGCGAACAGCTCGAGCATGAACGACGGTGCCTCTGCCCTGGTCATCACTAATAAAGAGTTGGCGAAGCAGTATGGTAAAGGGAAGAGGGTGCTCGCGAAGATCGTGGCGTATGCCGATGCAGCGGTCGATCCGATCGATTTCCCTGTTGCGCCAGCCAAGGTGGTGCCGATTGTTTTGAAAAGAGCAGGCATCAGTGCGGAGCAGGTGAAGGTTTGGGAATTCAACGAAGCTTTTGCGGCCGTGATCAAGGCGAATGCCAAGGTACGTGGTGGTCCTTCGTTCCGGGGAGAGTTTCCGTACGGCCATGTGGAATGATCCGCGGCTCGTCACGGCTGGATGAAGCAGTCCGAACGTATGGGCTAACTCGGGTCGCAGATTCTTGGACTGGAAAATGCTGCTGTCAACCCACGGGGAGGTGCAATATCTCTGGGACACGCATTGGGTAGCTCGGGAAGTAGGATTCTGGTTACACTACTGCACCAGTTGAAAAAGGGCGAGTATGGTTGTGCTGCGATCTGCAATGGCGGCGGTGCTGCAAGCGGGATGGTGGTGCAAATGGTCGAGGCTGATGAGCTATGATGAAGAAGAGATACCCAAAGCAGTGGTGTACACATGTATCAGCAAATGAGGAATGAGAACTCTATAAGCACAGCCGTGACGCTGAAACAGCTTGAGTGCCACAGGGCCTCGTGGTGTGGATAGAGTTTGGAGAGCCACTTCTCGTGACAGATTTCCATCCGCTGAAAGAAACATGGCGACGGTGGGTGAAGAAGTGGACGGGTGGGTGAATGCATGTGAACCTGAATCACAATGGGCGAATGAGGGGCCGTGACCCTCAGACGCAGGTCATTCGCTAGCGCGTCCTCTTGTTTGTGCAGCCAGCGCTCAGTTTGTTGTCGGCCCAGACACCCGGACACCTCCTGTTTGCGCAATAACGATCATCGCCGAGGAGTCGTGCGGAATCTCCACGTCCTGAACTGCCACTGTACATCTGTCGTTCACGCAGGCAGCCGTGGCGTGTGTCAGGCATTGCCGCTAGACGGGCGATTCGTCAAGCAACACCTCCTCTCCCACCACCACCCGGTCCACCCCTCGACCACCGCCTCTACCCACACCGCCGCGCGCACCACCTTGCACCGGCGCCTCGGGCGCAGCATCGCTCACCATGTCGACGTCAAACACCATCAAAGTCGTGGCACGCTTTCGACCTAGTAACAAAGTTGAAGCCGCCGCTGGCAGTGTTCCCGTCGTTGAGTTCACCAGCGAGGATACCTGCGAGATCAACGGGAAGGACGCTCAAGGCAGCTTCACCTTCGATCGCATATTCCCGACCAATACACAGCAGCACGATGTCTTTGACTACTCGATCCGCAGCACAGTCGACGATGTGCTGGCGGGATACAATGGTACCGTCTTTGCCTATGGTCAAACCGGCTCCGGAAAGACGTACACCATGATGGGCGCCGACATTGGCGACGAGGCAACCAAGGGCATCATTCCTCGGATTGTCGAGCAGATTTTTACGACTATCATGCGCAGCGACCAGAACATTGAGTTCATGGTCAAGGTCAGCTATATGGAGATTTACATGGAGAAGATCAGAGACTTGTTGATTCCACAGAACGACAACCTACCTGTGCACGAGGACAAGCAGCGCGGCGTGTACGTGAAGGGACTAGGCGAATTCTATGTAGGGTCAGCTGAGGAAGTCTACACCATCTTGGAAAGAGGAGGACAAGCAAGAGCTGTGGCCTCAACAAATATGAACCAGGAATCCTCACGATCGCATTCCATCTTCGTTATTGAGGTCACCCAAAAGAATGTTGAGACTGGATCTGCTCGTTCCGGTCGCTTGTTCTTGGTCGATCTGGCTGGCTCAGAAAAGGTCGGCAAGACGGGTGCCAGTGGTCAAACACTGGAAGAAGCGAAGAAGATCAACAAGTCGCTATCTGCCCTCGGCATGGTCATCAACGCTCTTTCCGACGGCAAGAGCAGCCACATCCCATATCGAGACTCGAAGCTTACCCGTATACTGCAAGAATCGCTGGGAGGTAACTCGCGGACGACCCTTATCATCAATTGTTCGCCCATGTCTTATAACGATGCCGAAACGCTTTCGACGCTGCGATTCGGTGAACGTGCGAAGACTATCAAACAAAAAGCCAAGATCAACGAGGAGCTTTCGCCTGCTCAGCTCAAGCAGCTACTCAAGAAGGCGCAAGGACAACTTACCACTTTCGAGTCTTATATCCATTCGCTTGAGGGAGAAGTTGGGCAATGGCGTAAGGGTGAGGCGGTGACAAAGGACAGGTGGGTGCCGGCGCTGAAAGAGTATAAGGCTCCTTCAGATGCGCCTCCTAGAGCACAGACACCCACGAGCAGAGTCAAGGCGCAGGAAGGGGTTGGTACGTCGAGGCCGGACAGCCGGCAAGAGCTGGAACGAGCAGCGACTCCCAGTTTGCCATTGGAAAAGGATGAAAAGGAAGAGTTCCTGAAGAGGGAAAACGAATTACAAGATCAGCTCGCTGAGAAGGAGCGCAGTCTAGAGGCTGCAGAACAAGCGCTTCAAGCCGCTCGCAATGAGCTCAAGGATCTACGAGAAACACAAGCTAACACCATGCGCGCCAACGAACAGCTACAGAGCCAGACTGAGGTTCTGCGAATGCAGGTGGAGAAGATAGAATTCGAGACCAAAGAAGCGGCTATTACGATGGACTCGCTGAAGGAGGCCAACACTGAACTTACGCAAGAACTGGACGATGTCAAGCATCAATTGCTCGACGCGAAAATGTCAGCGAAAGAATCTTCCGCTGTCCTTGACGAGAAGGAACGGCTTAAGAAGGAGCGCATGGCCCAGATGATGGCTGGATTTGACCTTGGAGACGGCATGATGTCGCAGGGCGAGATGCAGGTCAGGGAGTTGGTGCAGCAGGTGCAGAGTCTGCTAGAGATCGCAGATAGCGGAGAGTCAGTCGCGCCCGACGAGCTGCACGCACTCAAAGACCGACTGCTGGAGGTGCAAGGTCTCGTCAGACAGACCGATATCAGTGCCAACGGCCACGTCGACAGCACGCAAACTGCCATCTTGGAGCAGAAGCTCGCACAAGCACAGCGAGAACACCAAGAGCTACTTGAGAAGAACCTCTCCGAAGCCGATGTGGACGAGGTCAAGCGCAGCCTCTTCGAATCATTGTCCGCGCAACAAAATGGCAACGGCCATGCTGACTCCGAGGGAATGCTCAAACGTCAGCAAGAAGAAATCGTACGCCTCCGCAACGAACTTGAGGCATCCCGAAAGCACGGCGTGAACGGAGCGAACGGCGGCACACTAAGCAAGCAGCTTTCAGACTTCGATGCGATCAAGAAGTCGCTTATGCGCGACCTCCAGAACCGATGCGAGCGCGTCGTGGAGCTGGAAATTAGCCTCGATAGCACCCGGGAGCAGTATAACTCCATCCTCCGAAGCAGCAACTCGAAGCAACAGCAGAAGAAGCTCGCCTTCCTTGAGCGCAACCTCGAACAACTCACCCTCGTCCAGAAGCAGCTCGTCGAGCAAAACGCCCAACTCAAGAAAGAGGTGGCCATTGCAGAACGCAAACTCGTGGCACGAGGAGAGCGCATTCGCGGTCTCGAGGGCCTTGTGCAAGAGTCTCAAGAGAAGCTCATGCTTGCAAACCATAAGTACGAACATTGATTGCGTCTTCTCCACGATCACAATGCTGACTTGACACCTAGATTCGAGAGCCAACTCATGGCAGTCAAGGAACGCCTTGAGGCCGCCAAGACTGGCTCTACCCGTGGACTGCCCAACTCCACCGCGCCCCAAAACAACTTTGCTGCCAACTTCGGCCGGATAGCGAAGCCACTTCGGGGTGGAGGCGGTGGCGATCAGCCTGCTGTACCGACCTTCGCTGGACTTCAAAGTGCCGCAAGTCAAGATAGCAGCAACAAGAGAAGTTCCTGGTTCTTCAACCAGAGGTCGTAGGTGATGCACTTGGCTGTGATCATTGTTGAGAACCGAGGATGCTGTCTATAGGTAGACTGGATGCAGGATATCATGGTATGGGGCCGATAGATGAGAAAAGGACGAAGATCGAACGGGCGCGCGCCTACGCTGCGTGGAGTATGCTTTGTTGTTGCTTGCTGTTTACGACACAGCACACGATACCCAGGGCTTTTTTTTTTGATGCTGGCTTTTGTAGTCCATGTTTTCATGAGGAGATGGGTGGAATCTAGTCTTGCGTTCACTCTGGCGCATGTCGGGCACCAGTCTGTTTGATGTGCTGACGCGTGTGTTCTTATCATGCGACTAGTGTGCGATAGAATCAAGTTACACTGCAGCGTGCGCAATGGTCGCTTGCTTCAGCTGCTCCTGGATTTTACTGTTAATGATCGGATGTTCCCTATATATGTTCATCGAGACTGCAATGCCACGTGAATTCGCACGCTTGCCGTGATCGCCGCTAAGGTAGACAACCTTCGGTCTCCCGAAGCTCACAGCTCTTCCCACAACCACATCTCCTCTCGTTTCTGCTACTCAATGTCCGCGCCATACATATGTACAGGTTGTCGGCGCGGAATTCTGCGCTCAAACCTCAGTCATGGCGTCTATCGAAGGAAACACACCCGACCGTCCTTTGCACCCAAACCTTCACTCGACTTGAAACACATTCGACAAGCTCCAGGATTATATGAACAGAACTGTGAAGACAGGAACTACAAGTCACTTTCTAAGAATAGTTGGCGGATTCTAGAACTTCATGAAAAGCTCGCGCAATTGCAGCAACAGGCGTTGGGGTTGAGGCAGAAGAGTAATGCTATTGGGAAAGAGCTCCAGCATGCGGGAGGAGGAATGGACCACACGAGCAAGTCTGCGTTGCTAGAGGAGGGGAGGGACGTGAAGAAGAGATTGAGCGCGTTTGAAGATGAGGAGAGGGATTTGAGAGAGGAGATGGAGAGATTGGCAGTGGTATTACCAAATTTGAGCTCGGTGTACACACCTGTTGGGAGTGAGCCCAGACTCGTGGAAACGATCGGCACCGAACCTACGACAGTCGTGTCGAGAAAGAGCCATGTGGACATTGGAAAAGAATTGGATATTCTGGAATTCGAATCTTCCGCCACGACGAGTGGGTGGGGCTGGTACTTTCTCAAGAACGAAGGCGCATTGCTCGAGCAGGCGCTCATCCAGTACTCATTGAACATAGCTATGAAAAGAGGCTGGAAAGTCATGACCCCTCCGAGTTTGGTCTACGAACACATCGCGAGCGCATGTGGGTTCATGCCTCGGGATCAGAATGGCGAGACGCAAATCTACCACATCGAGCAAGAAGGAGAAGGTAGGGCGGGCTTGGTGTTGGCGGGCACAGCAGAGATTCCTTTCGCCGGCTCCCAAGCGAATAAGACGCTCAACGCCGAAGACTTGCCCCTCAAAGTCATTGGTCCTTCTCGATGTTATCGAGCCGAAGCCGGTGCTCGAGGTGTCGACACGAAAGGACTGTACCGTGTGCATGAGTTTACCAAAGTTGAGATGTTCGCTTGGACCAGCCCCCCTTCGGACTCACAAGGCGATCGGTTTGGTTCGGACGAGAGTGATGCATCGCCAGCGGAGCAAGTCTTTGCCGAAATGATTGAAATCCAGAAAGAAATCATCACTTCCCTCGGTCTTCACGCGAGAGTGCTGGAGATGCCGACTGCGGACTTGGGGGCTAGTGCGATTAGGAAAGTTGATATTGAAGCCTACTTTCCATCCCGCATGAGTATTAACGGTGGGTACGGTGAAGTGACTTCTGCCTCCATTTGCACCGATTATCAGAGCAGACGACTAGCGACGCGACTGAAAGGGCTGGGAGGAAGCGTGAAACTGGGGTATCCACATACGGTCAATGGGACAGCAATGGCTATCCCGAGGATTCTAGCAGCGATTATTGAGAATGGATGGAATGAGGACAGGAAGATGCTGGGGGTTCCGGAGGTCCTGAGGAAGTGGATGCCGGGCAATCTTGCAAATGTTGGTGGTGGGAGCGCTGGAGCGGGCAAGCGGCCACCTGCGACCTTGATTGGGCCGGACGGCTTTCATGTTGGGTATACGAAGGAACACTTTCACGGGAGGCCGGGACTGGAGGACGGGGTTGTGAGGGAAAGAGGGGAGTGAGGTCGGTTCTCTCAACAGCTACCCATCTCCTGAGCTACTCACCGCACCCCTTATCGCCCACACTTGATGCGACGTCGCCCGGAGAGAGTTCACCAGAAGCTACAACAGACTTGCTGCTACGACCTTGTCTTCTTCGAGGCGTACGTAGCAGACGTATATCACGCCATCGAGCCAAAGCTAGCAACCATACCGCATCAAGCTACAGGCTCTGAGTGCTCGAGCTAGCTTGCCGTAGCACCTGGCGCAGCGTAGTCCGTCTAGAGAGTTCAACCACGGATGATGCAGACCGCAACAAGGGCCCGAGAACGCGACAACGAGCTACGGCATGGTTGCTGAGCATGTTATCGGACTACTGGCATCAACCTGCTGCATTGATCACCTGCTTGTAATACCGCCGGAAAGTGCAGGCTGTGGTGGTCATCAGATCTGCGCTTTTGGGTCATCTACTTCCAATCTTCCAGATCAGCAACGGATGCCGGCCCGTTTCCCCTTTGATCTTGCCATGAGTGGAAGGTTCTGCACTTATCCGTGCACGTTGCACGACGTCCCAGAAGCGGCGGACACGAGCAGGTGATGGACCTCTGCGTTCGCCATAGCAACACGGCACTGCTCGCTGCTGCGCAAGCACAAACCGAATTCATCGATCTGGAAGCTCGTCCACGAGTGGCGACAGTGGCCGCATAGATGTTGCAATGACAATCGTTTGCATGATCTTGATGCGGATGGGAATGAAGAGCTGCCCAGTCGATGATCGCCACGCTGGCAGCATCAAATCTCCGCCATGGCGCGCAAACAATTTGTCCTCGGAATTGGATTTGAGTTCGTGGAAAGTGAACACAACTGACCGCCTCTTCTGTTGGTGATACAGCGTGACCGAGTGAGGCCAAAGACGAAAAATTCTGCACTCTTTCTGCTCGTGCCACGCCTGCCGCTACTGTGCGGGACGTGTAGGAGCACCAGAAGTCCCGACGGTAGTGCGAGTATTGTGAAACCACCAAACAACCAAAATTTCTTCACACTGCATCACCAGAACCCTAGCCGATCGACCTCCACCCTGGAATGAGCCCTCGCCAACCACACAAACACACTGCCGCGCATCTGCCGCCAGCGCGCCACGTCGCACCAATCTCGTGCGAGATGAGCGACGTCACGCTCCCCAGCGGAGCCGCGGTGCGTCAACTCTGTTTTCCCAGGAGCACGGATTTTTGTCTGGACCACGTCCCACCACACTCCACCGTGCGCGCTTAATTTCTTTGGGGGAAGGGAAGGGGAGGGGGAAGAAAATGGTCAGGATCCCTGGCGCTGGGCCCCCTTCCTCACCACACCAATATGACTGGGTCAAGGTGTGCCACCGAGACGGAAAGCCCGCCCGCATGGTGAAACTGTGGACATATATACAGGTGCAGTGTGTGTACGTCGGCGCAAGCATCGGAATGCTGCATTTCCCAGAACCAACAAACTCCGTCCCCGCTCCCCCAAGTTCGCATTGATTGATTGCAGACCGAAAGGGATGCAGGGCACGGCCATGCTCCCGATCATGCGGAAATCGATGGTGGCACGGACGAGACCAACGGGGGGGAGGCAATGTCGGAATCTGGTTCCGCGTGTCGGTGAATGTGTTGTATACACTTTTTGAGGGGAGGGGATCGGATGGTGGTGCTTGCTCCCGCATGATCTTCTCGTTGGGAGGAGCGATGTATGTATTGCCGTTATTGGATGTCATGATGAAGCAGATACGAGAGAGAGAAAAAAAAACCCCGCATTCCATAGTGTTCCAGGTTCGTCATGGATGTCCCAAGATAACGGACTACCCGATGTATCTCCTGACCCACGTGCAGAAATGCTGTCCATCGATGGTCGGAAACGACTGCCGTCTCACCACTATCGTCGCTCGCAAGCACACCGACAAAGGTTACAAGAATATCCAATGGCTGCTATCAATGTCCAAGCCTAATCTAAAGGCGGTACGAGCGATACTCGCGGTCGAGCAAGGGGATGGTCAAAGCCAGGGTGCCTCTCCATCCCTTCTCATCATTCTGCCCTCCCACTTCCACGCCTTCAATGTCTCCGCCCCTACACTCCGCTTATTGGCCAAAGCCGTATCGCGGAGCTCCTTCAACGCCGGATCCGTGGCTTCGAGCTGCTTCAGCTGAACAGGAGACACTTCCAGCAACTGGACGGCTGGAAGGGAGTTGCGTCGAATGTGATGCCAGAGTTGGCGGGCAGAGTCGTTGGCATCGGTGGGGGTCGCTTCACGTGAATGTGGTGTGGTGTTGTCCGAGGATGGGACGGGTGAGTGGCTGAAGGCTGTGGATGTTTTGGGGGTGGAGACGGTCCGACTTCGCACGATTGTCCTGTTTGAGGACGAGTGTTGTAGCTTGTTGCCTGGTTGGCGAGCATTCAATTTATTCACTGATACTGTACGTGAGGCCACTGTGGGAGTATTCGACTGATCTGTGTCTGCCTGTGTGACGATCACAGTGGGACTGGCTTCAGGTCCTCCTGAAGTAGGACTCTTTCGAGCAAGAAGCTCCAAGTACCGTCGGACTTGCAACACCCTCTTAGTGGTGGCAAGACTCCAATGATCGATTAGCTTGAGCGACTTCTGTGGCGGGTAGTGCGCGGCGAGGAAATGTGCTAATTTGATGTGCACGATCTCCAGCGGAGCTTTCTCTGCTTGCGAGGCACTCAAACTCCATCTTGATTCCGATTTCGGCCGTTTGATGCTGCATATTTGCCTGACAGTGGCAATGCTATCAAACGACATCGCACTATGGCGATAGCGTGCTTCGATGTGGAGGAAATTGGACTCAAGGGTGCCGACAATGCTCTTAAGCTCTGCGAACAATGAGTCTTGATTTGCCTCATCTTCTTTGCTGTCGGTCTCAATCTGTGGTATTCGGACTTTGAGGAACAGCGAGCAGCGGCATCCAAGAGCGAGATCTCTCATGGCTTTCTCGCCTATGACTTCAGTGATGCAAGCGTTGTGCATAGTTTTGTAACACAAACGAAGACTTGGGATTGTTCCAGCGTTGCAGTCGTGACGAAGATCTCGAAACATGTTGTCCAGAAGCTCAGAGCCCATATCTGCTTCGCCTTGAATCTCCAGGCGCCATGAGTGTTTGCAGCTGTTTGTGAACATGTGGTCTTGGTTGGGGTACAGCCCAACCTTCAGAGCGTGAGCAGGCCATTGTGTCGAGGCGCAGATGGCTTGCACAAGGGGCATAGGCGTTGGAGAGACGACGAATACGTGGGTAGCATTTTTGCGAGTTCCCTTCCTAGTGATTGCCTCGAATGCGAGATGAAGTGGCTGCCACTCATCAAAATCACCCGAGAGGCTGTCTGTTGCTGTCGATGGCATGAAACCCAGTCTGTCTAGCAGAGCAGCGATCTGAGGTGGCTGCAGCGAATGCAATTCCGCACAATCGCAGCTGATTGTGGTTGAATTCAGCCTAACGGACTTTGCAGCCAATACTGCCAAGCGATCACCTGGTATGTTGAGTCTGGAACTCAGCTCGACTAAGCAGTGCTGTGTCAAATGTGGGAGAGCATCTAATGCTTCTTGGCATATGACAATGACCGCGTCGATGGCCTGTACACGCAAAGAAGCCCGTTGCGCGTTGCATCTCGAGCTCGGTTCGACAAGCTTCGTGCGAACAGTGGCTTCAATTGTGACCCACACTTCTTGCGATATTCCAACGTCGACAGATTGCCTATCTGACGCGATTTCCAGATCGACAAATGGCACTGCTACCGGAAGGAGGCTAAAGTCCTTCTCCAAAGCCAGAACGGAGTCCCGAGCCAGTGGGCGCGGCGTCGGCTCTGCCGTTGGCGATCGTGGTTCAGGCTTTGGCGATGGGGGAAGCAGAGCGCTTGATGGCCGTCTCGACTCCACTTCAGCGTTTGGTGGCGGTGTGAGACAATTCGTAAACGTTGCCATGAGCTCATCGGTGGAGATGCTGGAGTCGGTGAACGATCGCCGCGTGGCCTCATCCGGATCGGGTTCCTGACTATCGATGCTATCTCTGCTGACTTCGAAGCTTTGATTTCGTGACTGCGCTTCTCCACTCTGTTTCCGTCGCCCGGACCATCGACGCATAAGGCCTGTGTCACCATGTGCAGGTCGCACGGAGTGGGAACTTCGTGATCGAGATGTGATGCCTTCCTTGACCCTGGATAGCATGCGTCTACTCACAGACTTGTGTCTAAGCATCTTGCCTGGAATCTGCAACGGCGGTGACGGGGGCGGTGCATGACTCGACTCGCAAAGACTGCTTGCTGCCGAGACCAGAGTCGTACCGGTCATGTCATTCTGCTCTCCCCACCTAACCAGATCGCCAACAGAGCTGTTCATAGTTGTTGCACTTGTGAAACTCAATGTTGGTGGTGGTCGACCGCCATGGGCCTCACAGGGTGACTGAGGATGCATGCATGGAGGTGGAACATCAGCAATAATGCTGGTCGGTCGCAGGTTCTCTCTGGTCTTGCGCACTTGAAGAGGAGAATCTGTCTTCCTGCACGCCGAATGGTCTCTCTGACGAGCCAAGGACGGCTTGCTGTTGGGCGACAGAAGACCAAAAGGAGTCAGGTTGTGTGCTGCATGCTGCCAGGGACGAATGCCCAGTGCTGCCGATACATTGCCTGGGGATGTATCTTCCCCAAGCCGTGGACTTCCTCCACTCCTGGGTGGTAGATTCTCGCGCCGTTGTTAGCGAGTTTGCTACTGCAGGAATCCAGCTGCTCACCTCCTTGTTTGCCATGGTAGGACCAAGGTTATAGCTCGGATCATCGGCATCCGCACAGCACATTCGGGGTTTGCTTGGAGGACGCCGAGCTGGAATTATCGAGTTCGACTGAGAATCGATACGAACAAGTAGGAGCGGTAGACATTGGGAAGTGGCCAGTCCCAGACTTACTTGATATGAAGGACATCCCTTCCATGGAGATGACCGACGAGCACGGCTCGAAAGTGCTCTTGCCTAGAGCAATCGACTGTAATCCATTCAGCGCTCAAGAACCGGGCTCATTTTATCAAAAGACGTCCCTCCATTGCATCGGGGCAGTGCTATGTTGCGACACTCCGAATTTGCCGAGCTGGCGAGATCTGGCTGACTGCCTCAGGATCCATCTTAGCGAAGCTGATCTGCATCGAAGTGTGAGTAGTCAAACTTGGGTGTTACAACACAACAATCAACCATCTTCACGCCACTTACCACGTCATTGTTGTCACCGCCAAACAGCACAGGCTCCGACAAGCTGTTTTGGATACTTCTTTTCACTCGATCTTCCCACACCCCTTGCCAATTCCATTCTCCCGGTCTTCGTGCTCCACCAGGCTGCTGTCGTGGCGAGATGCTGCGCTCCGTACTAGCCTGCCTCTCGTCGCCAGTTGTCCTGGCTGCAGAAATAGCCCTGCTTGTGGCTTTGGAGCGGAAGCTTTGCCACGCATGCCATGCACCATTATTCGCGGCAGCCTCCAGCGGTATGGCATCGAGCACCTCCTCGGTATCGAAGACGATGCGCATGTACTGCAGGACCTCAACGACATGCGGTGCGCGATGGGACTGACGCGAGTTCCAGTCGTTGGCGGCCTGGGAGGCATCGTAATGACCTGCACCGTCTGGTGAAACCTCGGCTTCTGTCTCCTTATTAATCACTGCTTGATTCGTCGTATCATTGAACCACTCTGGAAAGCCGTGGCGCAGGCTGAGGCCGCCCGGTGGCAGGCGTTGTTCGTCCGCCGCGCTCTGGGTGTCTGCACCGAAGTCTCTGGTGGAGTAGGTATATGTCGTGAGCGGGGTTACAAGTGGATGGAAGACATCACTCTGGAAAGCAACTACTGGCGGTTTTTGCGGGTAGTCGTCCAGGAATTCTATTTGGAATCGTAGGACGGCGCTGGCATATGGTCCTAAGCCCCGGGCATGAGCACAGCACGTATGGCTTCTATCACGTCCACACGTCAGTGGTCGCTGCCTTCTCACCTGTGCGAATGAAGAGAACGCCGGCCCATAGCAGAGGCTCGTCGGGAATGGGTGCCACGTACACGCCCTTCGGACACGCATGCTTCAGACTCTGGCTGATTGGACATCATCAGCATGGACCAAAGCCGGTCTGGCAGTGGAGGGCCTACAAATCCACGCACAGCTTCTGCCGCGTCAGGGCAGGTGACAATGGCGCGAGAGGCATGGTCGTAGCCAGCGACGGTGGTCAAGCAATCAGCAGGAAATGGAAGTACTGTATCGTATCGGGCGGATGACTTTAGTCGAAGAAGCCGAGGCCAGAACAGGACCACCGAGCTTCACACGTGATAAACGCGAACCGGTTGCGTGCAGGGAGTGGAAACCTTGCCCCAGGAATCACATTCCGAACATGTTTTATGCGATGTAGCCTATCGAGGTCGTTCGTTTTGCCTACACTATCGTATTCATAATCTCACGCAGGCCTTGGGTCCCCTCGTCTTGCTGTGGTACCGCGATATTGCGAAATTAATGAGGCTTCGCTGTGCGCGGTCCACCAACATCATCTGCATCATCTGCATCATCTGCATCATCACTTCAACATTCGGTTGACGGTATGCTGCATGACATAAGCCACATCGGTCCTCTGGCTGGCGATGTGAAGCTGCACGCGCCCATTGGCTCCCAGGACAGCTCACACCGCCTCATACAGAGTGCTTGCAGGCAAACGACGTGATCATGTGGTGCGACAGCATTAGAGTACGGAAGCGAATGTGACCTGTCGCCTCTGCACTTCAAATAATATAATGTTTCCCCGGCCAACTTGACCAGTGGAGGCGCCGCGGGAGTCTATGTTTGTGTCGGCCAAGTGCGAGCTTCGGTGGCAGACGATGGTATGGAATCCGCGCAGCCTGCCGGAGCCGGGCCCCAATCGTGCGACCGGTAACGACATGCGCTGGCAGTGCCTGGCACACCGAGTCACATTTCGGGCGGTGCGCGATAAATGGAACCAATCTGTCCTCGTATCGTACTCTCTATCCGAGCTGCCAGACAGGAGTCCTCGAAGGGGCTCGGCGAAGCACTAGCGAAGGAGAAGACCAGATCTCTGGAAACGACTGATCGCACGAAGGCAGACGAAGGTTTTTTATGTATCGACATTCTGTGCATGCCATCGAAGGCGGAGCGCTCGCCAAGCAGCACCGGCCTGTGTCGAGGCTCGGAAGATCGGTGCGACATCAGTGGGAGGATCGCATCCACCCCAGGTGAACCACATCGGCGTCCCAGGCGTCACGTACTGTACTGTAGGGTCGAACGAGGCGGGTGATAGGTCACAAAGTTCGAGGCGAGCATGTTCCTTGACCGATCAAACCCGACGAAGTGTGCGGCAGCGGGACGAGACCTTGTTTCGGTGGCGGTCGCGTACTGTATGATTCAATTATTACTGTGAGATGAGCAGCACAGCATGCTCGAACTCAGTGCATACGATGCAACCCAGAGGTGACCTGCATTTCTCGTTCCGATGACGTTTCCGATCTCCATGGGCGGCTGAAGCTCTCTCACATCCTGACCGCATTCCCGGTACGTCAGGTGAAGCGGCACTTGGGCTCAGGGGGGGGAGGGGAACGTCCCCCTCGGTTTCAGAGAAGCGCGCGGCAATAACGATCGAATCGAGGTTGGGATACTGTGCCTGACTTGACAGGCGCTAGTTTTAGGCTCGTCGGCTCTGCATTGGTGTTCGCGTGGGTCGAGTTTGCGGGGGCACGGGTGGCTCCCCTGCTTTTCTGCACGGCCACGCCGGCGCCGCCAGACCGTTCGACGCTGATTCTTCGACGCCGCTCTTCACCGCTGCGGGCATCGATGCCCGAGAGGTCATCACGCCCCCCAGGGCAGTTGCCGACGGAGCGGGACGGGGCACAGAACCAGTGTTCAAAACAACGGGCGTCGCGGTCAGCACTGCACGTCTACGATGCGCGAGTGGTGGGCGTCATGCGGTGCCTCGGGTTGTTCATGGGCATGTATCAGATTGCCTGGACCGAAGGAGGCAAGCGCCGTGGTCGGCTTTTCGGTCCCCAGAAGCCGAAAGTGGAGGATTTGTGTTCGCGGGATACGGCTAGTCGTGCTACAGCGAAAAGTTACCAGACGCAAACCTTACTCCTCCTTGCACATTGCTCTTCCACGTCCACGGCCACTCAGGAGACGGTAAGGTTCACCGCTTGGTCAGTCGCGGCGCTCACGATCATCTGACTCGCCCTGCTCCATCGAACACCGCACCGTCCCACGGTTTGGGTCGCCACGCCTTCAGAGCTTCACGTTCGTCGGGATTGCGGTGGCGTGGCCAGCGGTAAGCGGACAGCGGACAGCGTGCTGTGCGATGCGGTGCGGTGCTGTGCGGTGCTGTGCGGTGCTCTTCGGTACGGTGCGGTGCGGTGCGGTGCGGTGCGGTGCTGTACGGTCGGCCCTCAGGTCCCCCTCCAGTCCGCAGAGTGACGGCACCGGTGTCGTGTGCTGGCCCTGACACTTGGCTCTGGCACCGGCACCGGCTCCGATGACGGGTGCAGCGGCAGACTTCGGGTTCGGGTATCTGATACAGCTACCTGACGACCCGGCGACATGAGCCATCGTCTCGGCACGACATGTGGAGAAGGTGTGCGAGACGCACGTCTTGCGTAGGGCTGATGATTTGAGCGCGCCTGTTCGAAGTCGCCCCAGCCATGCACGACAGGTCCCATGCAGCGAGGTCTGCAGGCCCGCGTCGACGACTCGTCTGCTGGCGGCACGTCTGCTGCACGCCGCTTCGCCTCGCTGCATCCGGACGCTATGAGCAAACCCACTCGAGTGCCGGACATGCGTTGCAGCCACAAGCCTCTTCCGCCTTCCGCAGCCAATCAACGCGGCGGGTCTGAGGGGTTCCAGTGCCCCGGGGTCGGGCGAGATTTAGTTTGACGCTAGCCACAAGGCTTGTTGCGGGCAGAGCAGGATCGCCGCGATGACATCGCAGCCGCGCACAACGGCACGAACGAGTAAGAACGACGGAAGCGGCAGCGAAGTTCCCTCGTTCCTCTGGCCATGGCACCCACGCCGTCCCTCTCGGCTCCCAGAACGTGCATCCGCTGCCTCGAAGCCTCCTCAGGGGGGCTCCCATGTCCACAGGTTCCTTGGATCTTGTCCTGCGCCCCGGAACTCTGGTCGACGGAAGGCCAGTGGAGCTGTCGTCGCGCCCCCCCGATGTGCCACGGCGGGCTCGACGTTTGACCGCAATTGCTGTATATGCCCACCATGTCTCCCTCCTGCCTCGCCAGAAAACCCTCCGTCCTGCCTGACCGATTGCTCCTGTCTCCAGCACCACCGCCCTCCATCTCCCACCGCCGCCGCCGACGACGACGACGATAGACAGACACACACCTGAGACACCGCCCTTGGTCCCTCCTGCCGCTACCGTCGCCGTCGCCGTCGCGCTCCATCTCAGCGACCATCTGGACTCACTTCGACTCACACCCGGCGCGCGAGAGACCGAGACGCCCAGCCATTGTTTGTTGCGTGGTTGCAGTGAATGCTGCCGGATCGCCTTCGCCGACCACGCCTGCCCTCCACACTCGCACCTGCCCAAGTCGCAGCTTCCTGAGCTTGATCGTGGCTCCCCGCCAGCAACTGTTGACGCCACTGGCACCTCCCGTCCAACCCACCACACCATGTCGCACTCGGCTGTGGGCAGTCGGCGCGACTCCAGAGCCTTCCCGTTTCGGCAGCTGTTCGTCCTAGGTATGCACGCTAACCTTGCACCTGATTCCTCCCATGCTGTCCTGCCACGGCACTGACGCGAGCCTCAGGCCTCTGCCGGATCTGCGAACCCATCGCCTTCATGTCGATATTCCCCTACATCTACTACATGATCGAATCCTTCCACATCACCGACAACCACGATCGCATCGCCCTGTACGCCGGTCTCGTGACCTCCGTGTTCGCCGCCGCCGAATGTATGGGTGCCGGTTTCTGGGGCGGTCTGAGCGACCGTGTGGGACGCAAACCCATCCTCCTCACCGGCTTGGCGGGAACGGGCGTGAGCATGTTGATGTTTGGGTTCGCCCCGAACCTGCCAATCGCACTGCTCGCTCGTGCGGTCGGAGGAGCGCTCAACGGCAACATTGGTGTGCTACAAACGACCATCAACGAGGTGGTCAAGCTCGAGGCGCACCAGGCACGCGCCTTTGCCATCATGCCGACCGTGTGGTGCATGGGTGCTTTTATCGGATCCGGCTTGGGTGGAGCCCTAGCCGATCCCGTGCGAAACTACCCGGGAGTCTTCCGTGAGGGCACCATCTTCGACAAATTTCCATACCTCTTCACGAATCTCGTCTGTACCGCAGTCGTCGTCTTCAGTATGATCGTGGGCGTGCTGTTTCTCGAGGAGACCCATGAAGATCTGAAGCAGAAGCCGGACTTCGGACTGCAGATGGGCAATTGGCTTTTGGCAAGATTCCAGAGGAAGACCACACCTGCGCTTTCGAGCCAGAAGGGCGAGTTGACCGATGAGACTCTCACCTTGATCGACGACATGCCTCCGGATTACCGAAGCACCGCTTCATCGCCCGCTCTCACGCCATCGCGACTGTCGAGCCTTCCTCCACCAGCGTATCGATCGATCGACGGATCTCCCCGCAATTCATTGGCCCATGATCACGCTGACTTTGTACGAGACATTGAAGAGGCACTCACTCGATCAGAGCAGGCGGCGAAAGCGAAATCTGGAGTCGGCAATGCATTCACCAGGCAGGTGATTTTTAATATCACAGGATACGGCATCTTGGCCTAGTAAGTTGATCAAGCGTCGACCACACGCGAAGCCACTAACATATTCGTAGCCACACGATCTCTGCCGAGCAGCTCCTTCCCGTCCTCCTCTCCATGCCGAAATCTGATGAGCCCCCGCACCTCCCGTTCAGATTCACGGGCGGCTTCGAAATGTCGACCAAGACAATCGGAGGCATTTTATCGATCCAAGGAGTGATCCAGATGATTGCCACCATCCTGGTATTTCCCATCGTCAACAGGAGGCTGGGCAGCTTGTGGACCTACCGAATGGTCGTTCTGTCATATCCAATGCTTTACTTCCTGGTGCCTTATATCTCGCTGGTCCCGGACGCCATGAAGCTGCCATGCATCTACATCGCTCTGTTCTGGAAAGTGACCGCACAGGCGTTCGCTTTCCCATCCAGCAGTATCATGCTTGCCAACACGGCTCCATCAAGCAAGGTGCTCGGAAAACTCAATGGTGCCGCTGCCTCTGCCGCTTCGGCGTGCAGGGCCTTCGGGCCAACAGTGTCTGGTCTTTTGCAGTCCGCCGGCCTTTCCATCGGAACACTAGGTTTACCGTGGTGGGTCAACGTTCTCATCGCGGGCATTGGCGCTATCATCAGCATGTTCATGGCCGAAGAGAAACGCCGAAGCTTCGAAGACGAAAAGGAAATCCCAGAGCCGCCACCGACTGCATCTGACGTCGCCGGTGCTGCGGAATACGGTTCCGGAATGGCGGTCGCTGAAGACGCTAATGCTTCGTGCGACTCTCTCCTCACCGCCCCTAGCTCACCACTCCTGACGAGATTCTCCCTGGACATTCGACGCAACCAGCCACGTCGCGACAGCAAGACCTAAGCCGGACGCCTCGAGAACCACGCCCAGCTTTTTTTTTGTTTTTTATGCGAGTCGCGACGACTGGTGGCTCGCGTTGTTTTATAGATGAAATGCGCTTTTTGGGACGGCTATTCTGAGCGACTTACATATTTACACGAGCATCGATACAAGGCGCCTTACCAGACTGGGGCGCCCAACTCACGTTGGAACTGTTTTGCGAGACACCAAAAACCGGGGCGTTTAGTGTGGGCGACTTGGGGAAGTCGTTTTTGCGATAATGAAGACTTGGGAAGACTTTTTTGGGGGCGCAAATCGCACTTTCTGCAACTTTCGACCCGAGCATTGGACAGGCGCAATCATGATACCCCTTTTGGAGAGTAAAATCAGCTCCTGTGAGTGGGGCAATTCTTTATCTCATAAAGGTGTGAGAAGACGCTGGAGGGACGGAGGAGGAAGGAGAGTGGGAAAAAGCACATATCATCTGCTGGTGGTGGTGGTGGTGGTGGAGGTGGTGACTGACATTGGAGGATACACATTATTATCCATAGCCATCAGGAAGGACGAAGAAAACTGTACGATTACTTTGCAACCATGACATGCATCTCCTCCACGCCCTGCCCATCGCCACGTCTCGGTCCCGTGTCACACTCCATACATAATTTGCTGACCATGTTGATACACAACACCTTGCAGGAGCATTTGTGCGAGAAGAATCGCGCGATCGGTCGGCTTCTCCAATTGTGCGCGCGCGCGCGCCTCACGTTCTCGACGGAGCTGTGATCCGAAGTTCCTGAGCGCTGCAGACAGAGAGACAAACCAGACCGGGTGCGAAAGGGAGTGGTTCAGCGTGCATCTGCAAGATTAAGTTCAAACGAGGCCCAGATCTCGCGGTGACCCCCATCAGCACAAGTCATGCATCATGTCGACATTCGAACCATGCGCTTCGCCTAACGGTAGTACCACTGTACAGTACTAGCCCGGGACGCGACGGGCCAGACGGTGATGGGGGAAGAGGGAGGGAAGGGGGGCAAGGGAACCAGGTTCCCTGATTTCTAGTACCCGTTCCCACTCGCACCGAAGAAGAACTCGTCGAAAATATCGGCATTGGCTTCCCAAGCGCCACTGCCGTCGAAACCGCCGGTTCCCATGTTCCCCAGACCAAAATCCGCTCCGGCTCCTCCGGCTCCTCCTCCTCCTCCTCCTCCTCCTCCACTACTATCGATGCTGTTGTGATGATTTGTAAAGCCACCCCACATGTTGGTACCAGGATCGTTACCACCTTGCATGGTGAAATCGTTCAGGAAGTCGAGGTTGTCGAAGGAATAATCTGGTTGCGGAACGGTATCCGTGAAGGAATGGAAGGTTTGCTGCTGGTTGGGACTGGTATGCTGGTAGGGAGGTCTGCTTGATTCCAATTTGGCCCCAGCAGGAGGGGAGTTTTGGTACTGCGATGCCACGCTTTCATTGCTCTGCAGACTGGCATTGGTGGGGAGTTGCGGAGACATGGAAGTTTTCTTCGGGATAGATCGTGCGAATCCTTGCGATTGAGGTTGCGTGAGTGGGCGGCTTGCGATTTCTTCGTCAGAGAACAGGTCTTTCAGGTTCATGTCGAATTTGGGGAGTTGTCTTCGGCTGGGGTGTGGTGTGGTGCGCCCTTGTTTGGCCATGTTCTGCAGGGTGGAACGATGGCCGAAGTACCCTTCTGGACTGTTCAAGGGTTGAGTGCCGAGTGTAGAGCGATTCCCAAACCCGGTCGTGGTCATCACCATGGAGATGGTAGCCTTGCTCATGCGAACAAAGGCATCTCGACAGGATTCCGCGGGTGGACACATGGGAATCAAGTCACTGAGGACAGATGTGGCAGCCAGGACAGTAAAGTCAACATCGTCGATGGTCATTTGCGACCGTACGAGAGTCGAGTGCCAGATGGCATAGAGGAAAGATATGCCTGGAAGGCGTTAGGACACCACCGAAAGACAGGGTGCTCGGTTGGACTTACCGCTCATGAAAAGATGGTGCGTGGCCAGGAAAGTGTAATTGACCAGTTTCAGCCTGTGGAGTTGCCGATAAATGCGCAGCACCATCTGCCCAGCTTCTGCGACCTTCATGAAGACCATTTGCTTATCTTCTTCATACTCAAAATTGACATTGCCAGGACTTTGAACATCGTCACCGGTGGCGGGACTCAACTCGCTGGCAAGCTGTTCTGGCACGGACAATGACTGTCGATACAGCATTATCACTGCTTGCCAGTAGTTCAGCTCTAGGAAGAGGGGGTTGAAGCTGACGCCGGTATCCCACTGCTGGGGAGCACTCTCTTTCCACTCAAGAAGTCTGCGATCTATGTCGATGCGCCAGTCTTGGAACGAATGGAAGGGCCTCATGAAAGGCGATTCCAAACCAGTCGGCAAAAACTCATTGCTGCTGTTCGCTCCCATCCTCCGGGCTGATTCTGCTTGGCGATGTTGCAGGACCTGAAGGACTTCGGATTGTAGCAGTCTTAGACGGATGTATTGACGAGTCACGAGTTTGTAGCTAGGCCGCTCGATCACATTAGGAGGTTTGAGGAAGCCCGCTGGCGTGATATACTTGTCATCCAAAAGACTGGGAAACTCGGTCGTCATGACAGCCTCACTGACTGCCACTGGTCGACCTACACACGATGATACCAGCCGGTCAAGATTGAACACGCACCACCATAATCTTCGCCGCCAGTCACGAGTCCACTGTTTCCGGCCTAGATGTTGACTTGACATGTTGACCTCCGGATGTGTGGCGCGAGTATCCAGGTCGTGATCCACGTCCTCAAAGTGAAGGCCAAGGTCAATGCTTAGGCGGACGGCAACACCGATGATGTACCATAGGCCTGGCGCTACTGGCCGTAAGAGAGCCAGACCAGCAAGAAGAAGCACCGCCTGTAGCTCTTCTAGTCCACCTCCGACACCTTCTGAAGCTGGGGACGAGCCCAGGAAGCTCTCGAGATGTACTATCGCCGATGAATGGTATTGCTCAGGTTGGTGTTGATGGCTCGAGAACTTCTGCCGCTTTCTGTTCGGCTGTGCTGGGTCCCCACTTTCTGTCGCCACCGTGCTCTGCTCCACGCTGGAGGAGTCTACTATGATTCCAGATCCAATGGCGAAGACGATGTTCAGCATGTAAAGCTCTCTCGGCGTTCTCTTCTTCACGTCTGCCTCATATACCCGCTCGAACAGTGACATGAATTCTCCACGATGCAGGACTGGAATCTGCGGGTTGGCGTGCTCGAAGTATAGATCGACGAGACGGGCACCAAGCTCCCTGTCTGGAAATGGGGCTGCCTTGATCGTTGGCTTCGTATGTAGGCCGAAGAAGGAGTCTCTCATAGATGGGCCGCCGCCAGCGGCCTCGCTAGACAGGAGTTTCGACTTCGACCCGCCCTTGTCAGATGGTGTATTGGCCTGGTTCGTGGATTTCTTGACGGCGGCAAACACGACTCTCGCGAACGAGATCCCTGAGGCTGCACCCAGAAGGCGAGAGTCCGCATTGCCAGACTGCACAGATACCATGCCGACATCGTTGACGAGTTTGTTGAGCTTTTCGCCTTCATCATGTTCCTTCAGCGCTGGATCCAGAGTCAAGTTGGTATCCTGCAATGGCGCAGGCTTGGGAACGGCCTGTGGCGGTGTATTCGCCTCGTCTTGAATTGGGAACGGGACATTGATGCCCGGTTTGATGGAATCGCTGATGGCAAAGTCATCGCTGGGTGGTGGATATGGGATATGGTGGGTATTGAGCAGAGCTTCCAGATTGTTTACACGAGTCTCCAAATAATAGACATAGCTCCGCGGAATCTCCCGTTTGCTGACGGGATCGAAGCCGACGCAGCGAACGTTGGCTTTCTCGCAGTTGGTGCATTTGGGCAACTTTTGGTCACAGCGATTCTGTGGGACGGGTCAGCGAAGATGACGGATATCCGGCCGACGATGAGTCCAGCCAGGATGATGTGATGCCGCCCGCCGACGACATGTACGGGTGTTTTCGCCTCGTGGATTCGATGATACCGTCCCGCCTCGCCAGACCATCTCCCACCGGGCTTACCTTTCTGTTCCTACACCGATTGCAAGCGGAAACATTTCGGAAATTCGTCGTCGACGCACCAGCACTCGTCGGCGAGCCAGCCGCGGTCGGCGAGTCGTCATCTTGTGACAAGGAGTGGACGTCGGACTCGCGCTCTCGCTTTCTCGCAGGCATCGTAGTGGGGAAAAGGTACCGGGAGGGGGAGGTGTGGTCGTCTCGTCAACGCGGAGCCGGCCGATATAAAGGACCTGGAACGTCTACGGAAGAGCGTCACATTGCAAGACCCAAAAGAGCATGTCGTGATAGCACTGCCTGCACGTTCCTTCGTGCTTTTGGCACAGTGTGTGGCCCAAGTGACGGGTCATTGACGGTTTCGCGTTAGTCACCATGTGCGCGTAGAGATAAGAGAAAAGTTGAGTGGCCGGGGTACGACCTACTTCTTACATGTACCTCAGGCTCGATCACGTGGAGGTGGGCGGGAGAAGGTGGGCACAGATGGCTTTGTATTCATATCTCGTGATACTCTGGCCGGGGTCACAATGGTCTTTTGATGATGACCACAATCGCGCTCAAATCGCTCAGATAAAACGCAAACGCAAACGCAAGCGAGACACGCCGTCCCGTTCACACAATGCCTTCAACACGGCATGCAATGGGGGTATCATAGTCTCCAACCTGGATCCAACATTCCAAAAACTCCTTGAGCGTTTCATCGCTCCATCAAACCCCCTGCGTCATGCAGTACCATATCATCAAATCCACCTCCCCCAGTGTGAGCTGGTCTTGTCCCATTGCGCGGTCCATACGGATCTCTTATGCTGACATCTGGTTGTCTCCCTTCTCTGAGAACTTCCCCCAAGTCCTCCAGCTCTATTCCCTGTCGAGAAGCTTGTCGACGCGATGCTCGTGTAGATGCGGCTGGCCAATGGCCCGGATCTGCGTCGCGCTGGTCTGATGTATCGTCTGATTGCGGTATGGCGCCCGAAACATATGGATCCGATTCCACATCGTGAAGTAGACCACCCGGATCTTGAAGTGAGACCTGGGTTTCATGACGCTCAATCATGGGTCCGAGCACTCCCACGGGTGGTTGCTGAGGTCGACGAGAGCTCCAGGGCGCTTCACGATGACGGCGTGGCGAGCCGCTGCTGCTTCGTACCAGACTCGGAGAAAGGATACCACCTACATCACGGAGAAAAGCTCGCGAGGCAGATCTGGTACCCCTTCCTCCAGCAGGGTCGGAAGCAAAATCATGGGCTACTACGCCATGAGCGATATGCCCAGAGTCAGCGGCCTGCGCATGTCCGGAGGGTGAGGCTTCCGAGCCCTCCTGTTCGTCCAGTAGATTGCCCACGTCAAAGAAGCTCACGCTCCGGGTCGTCGACGGAGCTGGGGACAGGAGAACTTGCTGAACCGGCACTTGTTGACTCGGCAGCTTCAAAGATTCTTCACTGTCGCTGCTATCGTGAATCCTGACCCGTTCGCCGAGAGGTGTATCCTCCCGCGTGGGAGCTATGATCGGCTCTTTGGCTGCCGGTAGTGCTGGGGGTGCAGGCCGCGGTGCGCTCACCGACTCTTCCCGCAGATGCTCTGGTACTCTGCATCCTAGCTCCAGGAAGAGATCCTCGTCACTGCCATGAGTCTGATATCGCACCAGTGTCGGTCTCCTCGCAGATGTCCGATCGATGCTCTCAGGGATGCTGTAAGACCTGAATTTGTTCTTCTTCGTCCCTTTGTCCCGCAACATTGAGCCCAGAATGACGGCATTGGACACAGCGGTTGCAGCAAGGATCTCACAAGAAGCCCATACTGTCCGATACTGTTGCCTGCCGTGCTTCGCGATGACTTCAGGTATTCGAGCGGCGGTCACCCCGATCATAATCGCCGATAAGCTGAAAAGCAGAACCATCTGCAGCTTCCTCTTCCAGTTCACGCCCGAAGTCAGCACGACGGGGATCGGAAATGCGATGAGGAGAATGTCTGTCACAATGTCGCAGGTGCCCATGACAAGCAATTGCGCAAAGCCCTGGCGACAATGGGGACCGGGATCCGGGACAACCTGCCAGTAATGATCGAAAGGTTGGCATTCCGTCAGTGTTGCAATGACCACCGCTCCGAAAGTCACGAAGAGGAAGGCTCGTATTCCTTGCAGGGTGCGTTGGTGACTCCTTCTCCAGATCCGAAAGGTGATTCGCTTCAGAAATTCCGACACGGTCAGTTTGCTCGTCCAGAGGAACATGGCGTAGAAGATGCGGGCGGGGAGGACAAGTCTCGCGCCAATGCTGTGGCGGCGAAGTTGAAGCGGCGTCAGGTCAAAGTCCGTCGTATTGATATTGTTGGTGCCATAGATCAAGACAAAATGGATTAGAATCATGCGAACGAATAGCGGGATCATGGCCAGGAGCATTATCCAATCCTCGCGAAAGAGTTTGTTGCTTCGAACTTTGCGGCCACATAGTCTCGTGATGATGATGACCGCCGCGAACACCGTGCACCTGGTTCTCCCCCATTAGCTGTGTGTTGTGGTTCAGGCGCGAGGAGCCCCATACCACCACGAGAAAAGCACGGTGGGCCAATTGGACAATCTCGACCGCGGCTCTGGGGGTGCAGTTCCCCAGAGCGCACGAGACTCGAGCATCATTCTTGCAAAATTCCCTGGCAGCCTGCTCAGCCCTCAGAGGGCGAGCGCCAGCTGGCTTTGCTAGCAGGCTCGGTGAACGGTGACCGAAGCTGCTATCTTCTGGCGTGACTTCGACGAACTGCCTGCGGATCCCGATGACGAAGCCGGCGCCAACCGCCAGCGCATCGTACGGGGTAATGTGGTGGAGGCTGTGACATGAAACCCCGTACGCGCGAAATGGATGGTCCAAGTGATACGGGTGCACCGAAGCAGCCTCACGACAGCCAAAAGGAAAACAGCCTCGAGTGAAGGAGAGGCGGCGAGGCGGGGCCGAGTAAATGGGATGTGGTGCCACCACGAACCTTCATAAGATACCTTACCCACCCTACCTGACGATAACGCCGCTTACTGTCGTGCCTGTAGGCAGCCTAGATCCGATGCGACCCTCCGATAAGGCTATTTGCTCCCAGGGTAGCCGTAATTAGGCCATTGCTCGTGCTTTCACCTGGCCTGTTCCAGGGCGAGCGTTGCCTCCTCATGAGGATTACCGTGTATCAACAACCTATACAGGTATCGAGCATGTTCAACTCGGCCACGTCACCACCTATGTATGGTATAACCAAATCCAGAACGGTATCATCATGGAGACGCACGGCGAGAAAAAGTACAGTACTGGATCTCCACAGACGGAATGCGAGGAAGCAGGGACTCCCACGGCGCAGCTTCGTATTCGTGCGTACCGATTGTGGCGTTCATGTTTCCCAAAAGCCGTCGACACCCGCACCGAGGCGTGAGAACTGCTGGAGCGAGCGCGGCGCGGCGTTGCGCATGGGCATGATTGCGGGCAGAAGGATCCTCGAGCAGATACCACCACGGCTCAGCGAATAACACTCAACTCTCTTGATGACTACATATATGAGGCCGCCCAAACGAGGTTCAGATCGGGCTCCGGGGTTCGCTTTTAATGCGCCCTAATTCGCCACGTGCCGTGGTCCAGGTTCCATGGATCCAGCATTGCGGGCGAACTTTGATATACGCCGGTGATGTCGCAATCGTCCGGCACACCGCGGGCGGCGGGACTAGGCATGTGAACCCCGTTGGCAGTGCACTGGGATGGGTGTCACATTTGTATCCATGATGCCCCAGCCTCCATTCTCGTCTTCCAGCTGGAGTCTTACGCTGTGTCGATGGTTTGGAACTGGAGCTGCAGAAATTCAATATTGTCTTATCAGCGCGAACGCCAAGCATCTGAAGTGTTGATTTCGGAGATCTTTCGCATTTCATCTCACTCATGGTCTGGTGTCAGGGAAATCTGATATAATACATAGTGTCTCATCGCTGGTAGAGGTCATCTACACCGTGGTGTTGTACTCATCGCCTTCCCCTGCACGCTCAGGCATGGCTTCGGCCACCTTGCGATCATCATTTTCAAGCACTTCGAGTCGCTGTGACTCGATCTTGTCCCGGGAGGCGATGGCGTCCTGTTCAAGAGCTATGGCACCCTCCTCAGTTGGAGGGAGACCAGTCACTTCATCCACAACCTCAGTCCCAGCGCCGGCTTGGACATCGTCCTCGTCCTTGGCGCTATTGATCCTGGCCTGGGTCTCCTCCGCATCGGCTTGTCCCGAAATACTGCCTTTCAGCTCCTTGGGCAAGTCTCTCTTGAACTCTCTGCCACCGTTCTGCTTCGGATCCGAATGGTTGATGAGCTCAACATCCTCATTGTAGATGCGCAGAAGCATGGCCCTGCGGTCTTCTTTGGGTAGCATAAGATTGACACTGGCTTTGCTGCGCCAGAGCGGAAGAGTCAAAGGTTCCTTGAATTCCTCCTCGCTAGCGTCTGGCTTGCCTTCGACACGAAGGACACAGCATCCGCCACTAATGCTGTGCACTTGTTCGCCGATTTCTCCAAGATCCTTCCAGCCGCCTGTTTCTGTGCCATCCTCATTCTTATCGGCAGCAACCTTCGGAAACATTTCTACCAACAGCTTCCTCAGGGTGCTCTTCTTCGTGAGTCGTACCACCCTGCCCTCGCCCACCCAACCCTCAATAATGGGAAGACCTTCGGTCTGGATGCGCCAACGGCAAATGTCTTGACCTTGAGCGTCTTGCTTCATGAACATTTTGACGCCTGCATGAACGAACTTCATGCCTCGGTTCTCGTTGGAGATCAGGATGTCCTTGATCAAGCTCGCGGTGTAGTATATGCCCTTCACTGGATCACCAGCTGGGTTGCGAACGAGGAACCGGTCGCGTGGAAATGCGGGATGCAGCTCATAGAAGTTGTAGATTCCCACCAGCTCCGGATGGTCGGGCGCAAGATACTTGAACGATTCTTCGTTCGCGTCTGGATTCCTCCTTCGAGACTGTTGCACCTCTTGTGGAGTGGCTGCTTCTGAAGGTATACTCCTTTCGAACGGAGCTTCGTTGATTGCGTCCTTGACATCGTTGCTGACTTTGACTTCGATGCCGCCTTCGGTCACAGCATTGTCGGTGTTTTGCGGCGCATCCTCGAGCCTGGCCTTCTTTGCTCCACCTGCGGCCTCAGCAGCATCGTCTTCTTCAGCATTGGGCGCAGACCGCTTCTGGCCTGCAGCCGTGCCATTAGCAGTGACCGAGCTATTTTGTAGCTCTGCAGCTGAGCCCGTCGATGCTTCTACTGTCTTCGGTTTGCCAGTCTCGCCGTTCGTGATTTGGTCGATTGTTTCTGTGAAAGCTGTTTTCTCAGGAACGCGTGGTTCGGTGAACGCCCACTCCTTATTGCCCGACTTCGTTTCAGTCTCTGGTTTTGCACGAATCTCACCCAACTTCTCCAAGGCAACGATGAAGAAGCCACCGGTGTCTTGTTGATGAGGATACACTCTCATGCAGTTCTCGAGCGGAATCTGCTCGGCATCTTCGGGAGGAAACATGCCGGGAACAAGCTTACTGTCCTCGTTCTCGAACTGTGATGCTTCGGCCCAAGACTCATAAATTTTACCGCTACGACTCATGACACTCCAGTCCTTGAGACCCGGCTTCCGGTGAAGGCCGGGCAGACGATCAGAAGAGTCGCAGAGCTTCACCTTCGCCACGCCTCCACAGCGCTCAATGGCCGACGAAATGACGGCTTCATTCTCGACTGGATTTAGGCTACAGGTACTGTAGACAACCCTGCCTCCCACCTTGAGCATTTGCAGTGCCCTTGTCAGGATTCGCACTTGAGTGATGTAGAGTCCGAGCCCGTTCTGAGGTGTCCAGTCCTTCCATATGTTCGGATTCTTTCTGCACGTCCCATCTCCGCTGCACGGCACATCTGCGAGGATGCGATCAAACTTCAGCCAGCCCCCCTTCTTCTGGCCATTGGGAAGCGTCTCATGCGCCATGGCTATCGAAGGAAACATGGTAGCGTCGTGGTTCGTGACGATCAAATTGGGCGAGTTGAGGCGCTTGACCTGGTGGACAAGCATTTGCGCACGTTGGTAGTTGACATCGTTCGCCACGAGGATGCCTGTTGAACGACCGTGATCGGCCTGCGAGCTCTCGTCGCCTGTAGATACAGCTTTCCCGTTGGATTGCTGTATAGCACGAGCGACGCGGTCTTCTTCTCCAGCATGTAACAGCTCTACCAATTGCGCACTTTTACTGCCAGGAGCGGCACACAGATCCAACACGGTGTGATGCGGTTCAACATCAAGGAGCAACGGCGGTATCATGCTCACCTCCTCTTGCCTGCTGATGTTGCCTACACCCGTCTCACTAACCAGGAATTTCTGGAATTCCTTGAATGGCTCATACTTCCTGACGACATTCTTCGGCGTAGTCATGCTGTAGGCCAGTCCGTTGGGATACCATGGCATGGGCTTCGGTAGATCGACCGGTCGGCCGTCGTGCTTGATTTGTTCGAGAAGTGGAAAGAAGCGGTTGACGAGATTGTCGCGAACACTCAATGCATGCCCTTTCGATCCCGTAAAGCGGAAGGAGTTTGGCAGCTCTTTGCGCAGGGCTTTCCAGAAGGCTGCTCGTTCTTCACCCTCGGGCACGATGACAATGGTGTTGTAGTAATTCTCGAATTTCTCGTTCCGCTTGTCCACATTCTCGAAGGACACGCGGTTGTCCTGGAAGGAGCGATGACCACCGCCTCCGCCGCCTTTCCCTCGACCTCGACCTCTCCCACCACCCCCGCGACCACCTCTCTTGCCTCCTCGTGGCATGGTCGCTGCTGATATAGAATGAGTGAGGAGAAGTGTCAATTGGACGAGGTCGCAATCACGAAACGGGAATTTCTGGTCGAATACTGCAATTTAAAGTTCGCATAGCTTCAGCTTGGCAAGCCGCCACCTCGCGCAACAGCAGCATTGGACCTCTGAGCAACGTCACGTGGTCATCACATGCAAAGTGAGCACTGGGCTGCATTGACAGGTTCAGCAGTGCAGCTCACTGTGTCGCCCGGCTTGTCATTGACTGGGGCTTCGTCACGCTCACCGCCCACCGCTCACCAGCTGTCTGAAAGCCCGCAATCCACGAAGAGGGCGCCGGCACTGTGGAAGTGGAGAGCAGCTTGATGATATCGATTACACGCGTCATCATTGATCTTCCACTGGAGCGGTATGTGCACTGCACATCGGGAGGGTGGTGGCTGGGCATGAGTGTCACGTGCATCAGCAGCTATCGATACCGCTTGGTCTTCGGAGGTGGGACTGGAGTGCCAAGCCCCAAGTCCCGTGACAACATGTCTGCTATAGAATCCGCACAGTACAGTACAGTACAGTACTGGACTGCAGGTGGCAACCGCTCTCACCGTTCCTGCCGGTCATCAGCTAGCGTCGAATCGTGCAGCCCGCCATTGCATCTTCCCGGCCATTGGTCGCCACGGGAATTGCCGAGTCTGGCGTCCTGCGCCGCGCCTTCCCCCACAACACAGTGACCTTGGATCGCCGTTGTGTCCTGTGCGCGCTCGTCGCAGTGATTGGCCGAGCCGCTTTCCACCTGCGATTCCACTCTCGCAACTGCTTTCTCTTCCGCTTCTCTCCATCCAAGCACGCTCGACCCCAAAACACCGCCTGCCACAACATCGCATGTCCGCACATCACCTCGCACCATAAGAGGTTCGCAATCAATACAGCTCTGCAACAGCTTCGTTCTTACACCTTCACCGTCACTGCTACGCCCTACGCCCGTTGCGACCCCAGTGCCGTCGCCAGACCGCCCATCAGTCCTCACTCCGTTCTTATTGACGCTACGCTTCGCTTCGCTTCACCTCACCGGCCCACCCTCACTCCAGCGCCATCGAAGTTTCGCCAATCACTGCCCCAAGTCAGCACCTCTCTCACTCGACGAGCACCAGTGGACCGCAGGCCTTCGCGGAGCTTGCACGCACATAGCAGCAGGATAAGCATTTTATGTTCTGAGATCTTGATACTGACATAGCTTCTTACCCCACCAAGATGTCTTCCAACAGCTTCTTCAATAACTCACCAACGGTTGTTCTGCCGCCAGCAGCGCCAAACCAGTACTTCGTAAACAGCCATTACATCGACCACGGCAATAGCAACAACGCTCCCATGCTCAATGGGATCTCGCCCAATGGTCTCGCCAACTCAAATGCGTTCGCATCGAATGGTCCGAATCCAGTTCCAACGCCTGGTGCCCTCGCTGGCCGCAAGCGGTCACGCGGCGACATCTTCTCTCAAGCTGATGAACAAGAGGAAGAAGCACCCGAGGACGGTTCCATTGTCACACCGATCAATCAAGAGTCCGCAAAGCCTCGCGGGAAGCACGTCTACGGACCAGGAATGGTCGTTCTCAATCCTGAAGACCCTCGCTACCCGGCATGCGCTGAATCACAGTCTGGCGCGTGGGTCGAAGAAGCATCAGAGCGCAAGCACTTCGCTCACGTGAAGAGGCCCTCTGCCACGAGCCGCAAGTCTCAACGTATGGACTCGACAGCCTCCGGTCCAGATGACCTTGCACAGCTTGTCCTCCCGCCTTCAATGCGAGAAGTCACCCACGAACCACTCGTTGACGAAGCCACCCGTCGTCTCGGGATCTCGTTCTGCCGCATGGACTCTACTGAGGCTCGTCAGATCAATCAGAAGGCCTACTCCAAGTGGATCCAGAACCACTACCCGAGCCTCACGGATGTTGCGGTCTGGTTCGAGAACAGCTCGATTCCTGGTTACGTCGTCGCCGCCATCAACGCCCACAATGGCCAACATGAGTACCTGATTCTCTCGGACGATCTCACAGAGGCACGTCGCATCACCACCGACCCATCTCAAGTCATTCCACGCCTGCAGATGCTTCCCGCTCTGGAACTGGCCGCTCCCGGAGGTGTTCTTCGAGCCGAGACTGACCCCATTACTGTATCACAGAACGAGGCAAACAATGCCATGAGCGAGGCTTACCGTCAACCTCATGGCTGCGCTGCTCACTCGATGGAGCTGGATTAGGCTGCGCGCTGTGCTGCCATGAATTCTGCGTTTGAATTCACTGGTGAAATATTTGCTCTCAATCTACTAGATCGGCGTTTGGCTGGTATTCCAAAACCCCGGCGTCCAAAGACGACTCGCGCTGGAGCGCTGGAGTCGAACTTGCTTGATGTACTGTGTACGCGACATGAATCGCGACGGCTTTTGAGAGCCCGATCTGCTATTGATGCATGAGTGTATTGCTTGCTATTGCCTGTCTGGTGTAATAAATCACCTACGAAATGAAATACAGATTATCGAGCCTGACGATCAAGAAACTGTGTACTCTCAGCTTCCCTCTATTCCTGCCATCTGTGAAGTGAGTTGGTGTCGAATTCTACAATGGCTCCCATGTTCTTGTAACGAACCTCGACTGAACGTCGCACCGAGCGATAATAACTTGCGTGGCTGTTCTGATGCCACGAATAATTAGTCAGTGTCCACGGTTGAAAATGTGTGCGTGAAGATGAAATGCTGACGGTCGTCGATGGATGACGCCGGCCATGTCTTCGTCGAGGATATCCGTGGGTGGTCCAAGCTGGAAGCTCACCTCTGACCCTCAAAGTGCTAGGCCGCAGAGCGACGGCACGACACCCTCCACCCACCACTCGTCCAGCCTTCCAAACAGCGCCAAGATGGCTGAGGGGATGTTCTATGTGAGTCTCAGGTGCTGCAGCGACAACCTTCATCCCACGTAGCTGACTGGGTCCGCGTCAATGCAGAATGCGACAAATGGCTATGTCGAAGGCATCGTCCGTGGCTACCGAAGCGCTCTGCTCACCGGCCAGAACTACGGCAATTTGACACAGTGCGAAAATATCGACGGTATGTGCTGGAGCAGAAGGGCAGGTCTCGAAGGAACAATGAGCTGAGTTGAGCACACGCAGACGTCAAACTGCAACTTGGTCCAGCATACGGCGACTTTCTCGCCTCCCTCGCCCCCAACCCATCCACATCCGCGCTCGCCGACAAGCTGCTCGACAAACTCGTTGCCGAATTCCGCTATGTCCAAGCCCAAGCGACCGGCAGCCTGGCCACATTCATGGAGTACCTGACCTACGCCTACATGATCGACAACGTCGCGCTGCTCATCACTGGCACCCTGCACGAACGAGACACGAAAGAGCTGCTAGAACGATGCCACCCTCTCGGCTGGTTCGAGACCATGCCCGTCCTGTGCGTCGCAACCAACATCGAAGAACTGTACAACTCCGTCCTGATCGAGACACCACTCGCACCATACTTCAAAGGCTCACTGTCACACCAAGATCTCGACGAGCTGAACATCGAAATCATCAGGAACACTCTCTACAAGAACTACCTCGAAGACTTCCACCGCTTCGTCAACACCGCGCCCGGGATCGCAGGCACGCCGACCCAAGACGTCATGTCCGAGATCCTCGAGTTCGAAGCCGATCGGAGAAGTATCAACATCACGCTCAACTCCTTCGGGACGGAGCTCAGCAAACAAGACCGCAAGAAACTGTATCCGAATTTCGGGCGCTTACATCCCGAGGGCACACTGATGCTGAGTCGAGCCGATGATGCCGAAGGCGTACGCATAGCGGTCGACGGAGTCCATGATTATCGCACCATGCTGGATCAGACTGGCATGGGTGGTAACAGCATTGGGAATCAGAGCGGCGGGATTGGAGGTGATGAGGGCAGGAGTCTGGAGGACCTGTTTTATCAGAAGGAGATGGAGTTGAGTAAGCTGGCGTTTACTTACCAGTTCACGCACTCCGTGGTTTATGCTTGGGTGAAGTTGAGGGAGCAGGAGATCAGGAATATCACTTGGATCTCAGAGTGCATTGCGCAGAATCAGAAGGATCGGGTGAACAACTTTATCAGTGTATTCTGAGCATCGACCTATAAGGTCGCTGTGGCGTTTGACGAGTGAGAGGATGGCAAAGGCATATGTGTACATTGATACGGATTGAATCACCAGAGCGTAGACCCTCAGAAAGAAAGCGAGAGCACATTTCCACGTGCACGCTGCTGCTACCAATCCACATATGCACTCACTAATCTTCAAACCCTTCGAAATTCTCGTCATCTTCCTTCTTCTGAGTCTGCTCCCTCACCTTCTTAATCAACTCCTCCAACTCCTTGTCGTTCTTCCTCTCCTCCTCGCTCATCTTCTCCTTCCGATCCGCCCTGCGTCTACTCTCCTTCTTCTCCCTCCTCACATCCCTCTCCGCCTTCGCCCCCTTCTGCTCACTCCATGCCCGATCCTTGCGCAGCCGGGCGGCAGCCGCCTTGCCCTTCAATTCTTTGGCTTTTGTCGTGGGCGCAGGGACTTCGCCTCGCGCGTACGCGGCGTTGTCTTCGACACGTTTGGATTCGCGGAGTTTGTCGGAGTAGGACACGGAGTCGAGGGAGAAGGAATCCGGGAGGGCGAGGGAGTGGGTGCGGGAGTTTTCTGAGGCGGATGGGAAATGGCGTCGGAGTTCGGGCATTTTGGGCCAACGCAAGAGACCCCAGGATCTTCCGGTTTCGGGCCAGTCGAGGGTGCGGATCGAGAAGATGTCGTTGGGCAAGGTCTTGGTGTAGGCCTGGACCCAGGAGACGAAGGCGCGTTGGGAGCGGTCGTGGAGTTCGCGTTTCGATGTGAGAAGGTGGCGGATTTTGGTGATTGTGTCTTCCGCAGCTGAGGGGGGGAGATCGGAAACTGGGTATGGCTCGAGCACGATGCTTTGGGACAGGTTGAGGTATTTGACGTAGTCTTCTTCACCGGAGCCGGAGCTGAGGAAGGTTATGGCTTGTCCGCGTTTCCCTGCTCGGCCGGTGCGACCGCAGCGGTGGATGAAGTCTTTGGGTTGTCTTGGTGGGTCGAGTTGGATCACGAGGTCGATGTCAGGGATATCGATACCTCGGGCTAGGACGTCTGTCGTGAGGAGGATGGAGGGATTGGTAGAGTCCCGAAATTTTTGGAGGTTCTTAGTGCGAATGGGGGATTTGTGGTCACCATGGAGGGGGAAGACTGACACCCCAACTACGGCGGGGAGGATATGGTTCCAGTAATCTACGCCTGCTCGAGTGGAGACATAGACGATCGTCTTCTCCGCTTGTGTCTTCTGCAGAATGTGCTTGAGATGTGGAAGCTTCAGTGTCGGCTTGGTAGCAAGGTAGTACAGCTTGAGACTCTCCGGGGTCCGCTTATCTAAGGCTCCAGATTTACTGCGAACTTTCGCGCTGATCTTGAATGGATATCGCAATCCAACTCGGACCAGCTCATCTACAGCTTCAGAGACCGATGCGCTGAAAAGTCCTGTTCGACGTTCCTTTGGCACAAGCTCAAGAATCTTTTGCAGATCTGGCTGGAAGTTAGGATCTAGAAGTCGATCTGCTTCATCGAGCACAAGAAGGTCAAACCAGTGTCTTTTCAGCACCACCTTTGACGATTGCAGGACTTCCACAAGGCGTTTCGGTGTGCCAATCAGAATATTTGGATTGAGAGTCGAAAAGGTAGCCAGGTCTTCAGACAGCTTCGTTCTGCCGCCAACAAGGAGCTGCGGGATAGCATATGGCCCGGGAGGGACTGCTTCAACATCTTCATCCCCCATCTCCTCGTCCTCACTATCGTCATCGACCTTGTCGGCTTTTTTGAGCATAGCAGCCGAAGGCACATGAAACTCCAGTAATCCCATCAAGACATCGTAGATCTGACTGGCCAATTCTTTCGTGGGGGCAACCACTATGGATCGAACATATCCTTTCTTGTTCGGTTCCTCGAGTTTGAGTACGCGCTCCACAAGCGGTATGAGGAAGCTCAACGTCTTCCCGCTGCCAGTGACCGCTTCGACCACCAGATCTTTATTGCCCACCAAAAGTGGTATCGCCATAGCTTGAACTGGTGTTGTGCGGGCAAACCCCATGCCTTTGGTGAAATCCAGAATCCATGAAGAAAGTTCCGGCGTCAAGGCCTCGAAGGACTTCGGCCTCTTCTCCACTTTGTCGTCCTGTGCCATAGCGGACAGCTTTACGGTATGCGACCAGAATGTTCAATGAACTGCGTCTTGCGCTGTGACTTTTTCCGAAGTGAGGCAAGCTAGTCGCAATGCTCAGACGCGGATACTGCCGAAGCTTGCCTCGATCAATACTAGCCTGACTACATCTAAGAAGCTCCAGACGCTCTATCCACAAGACTCCCTTTGCAATATGCACAGCAACACTCGTGCTTAGGGGCTGAAAGTCTGCCATTTCTGAGGCCTATTCACTTCACGTCTCAATTGAATCAGCCTCGTGCCGCGCGTACGTGCCACGTCCCAAGACTTCCAAGCCCGGCAAGGCTCGGACGGTCTTCGCCACCAAGAACGAGACCAGTGGTGGCGGCCGGCGCAGGCTCTTCACGGCCGGATCACATTTCATCAGCAGGGTCATTGAGAGAGAAACGGGAGAAATGGATGGGCAAGATGTTGCTCTCGTATATGCAATTATCATTATGCAGGTCTGCCTTTTGTAGGTGGGTATCATCGCAACAATTCAAGCAAAGCGGCGTCAGACCGCGGTGCTTCAACTTGTGTCACCGTGGTTGTTTCATGGCCTTCGCCTGCTTGTTGTTCAACTCTACCTTACTGTACCACGCCGCTCCGGCAATTGTGATGAGCATGCCCACGGCGTTCAGGAGTCCAACTTCCACGTGGAAGAGGACGATACCGAACAGGATTGTCAAGGCCTGCTTGACATTTCCACAAACTGTTATGGTCAACGCGCCCGTCATCTTGTTCGCCTGGAACCCAATCACGTTCAGAAGAAAAGCGGTGATGGCGTTCAACAGAAGTGCGGCGCCAAAAGTATTGGAGAATTGGCCTGCGACGTAGGCTTCTCGGAATTGGTCGGCTTCTCCAGTAATGTAGGCGTAGACAATGCACTGAATAGCGGCTAGAGGCGACATACGCAGCAGGACCTCGAGTGCGGAGAGCTTGAGCGAGCCCGTCATCAGTCTGTTCGTTGCTACAGTCTTGACTGAAGCCAACACGACTCCGAGTAGAGTCATGAGGAAACCAGCAAGAGTAGCATAGTAGTCTCCTACAGTTGACCTACCGCATGTTAGCTTTGAACGGTACTACTGCCCCGCTTGTCCACACTCACAATGCAACGCCGAAGACTAGCGGTATCATGGTCAAATACGTCGTCCGGGAGTAGGTCCTCCCATATACCGATCTATAGATCAGAATTGTGACGACCGGACATGTCGATCTCATAATCTGGTGGAATGGGACCGACACCATGGCCAGCGAAACGTTGGAGATGGCAATATTGACGGTGAATAGGAACGAGAATGCGGATAGCGTCAGGTTCTCCCGTAGGCCAAGAGGCGTCAGCGTCAGAGCGCCCGCGCCGAGCATTGCGAAACATCCAATACTCGTCGCTGAGCAATGCACTGCTGTGAGGAGCCATGGAAATTTCGCCGTGCCCAGCACCGACTTATTCGATAGCGTCAGGAAGAGGTTGAGGAAGAAATATGCTGCTAGGCAGAGCAGCTTTGCTCGTGTGGAAACATGATGCTCCGCTCCGGCTGTCTGCTGCGGTAATTGCGATTCGACATCGGCGGGCTGTTGCTGCAGTATCGGCTCTGATGCTGGAGCTGATGCTGACGAGCTGGATTCCGAGCTGGATCGGTCTGGGAAGGATTCGTGCTTCGCCCTGTAGTCGGCTTCCAAAGGGATTTTCTCCTCGTTCTCGTAATCGTGCTTCATCATCTAGTATGTGTTGCTGCAAGAAACTCCTGTCCAGTCAAAAAGATGCGTGATGAGAAAGTACCGCGGCGGAGGTGCCAAAGTCAGAGTAAGCCGTGCCTGGAGGGAGGGTGGAAGCAACAGAGGTGGCTCGAAGGAAGGTCATTAGGGCGGCAATTCAGAAGTCGAATGTAAGATGACTCTCGGCCCCGGCGCAGTTAATCTCGTCCCACAACGGGCATCCTGGACGCAGCTGCGATGAGTTTGACCGGGTCCCTTGGCGGTGCACGAAGTATGCTCCGCGGGGCAAGTCGGTGGTATGTGAATAATCATCGCAGTGCCGAACAAAGCGGCATGGCTTCATGACGGCATTCCGCAGGATCTTGCCGCCGAGGTGGGATGAGCAGCCATCTCATAAGGTCACTGCAACGGCCATATCGGGATCCGGGATTGGTATGCGCTGTAAAGGATGGTGCCCGGAGGATTGCCGCATCCCTGCACGTGCCAACGATCCTGTCCTCTTGGCAACAACTCATTTACAAGGCCTCGACGATGATAAGCCACAGGTTCGTCCGGGTCGGTGTTCAGAGAAGCCAACGACACCTTGTGGATGGCGGCACTCCTGAGACTCGCCCATCCGCCTGAAAGCGGTCTTCTGTGCAGTGGTGGCAGAGCCAATGATTATCGCGATGGGAACGGCAGCAAGGCACGAAATCATGTGATGATATGACCGCGGAGAGAAGAGCAGGAGCTGAGACAAGAAGACGGGGATGGGCTCCTGAACGCCAACAAGGCGATTTAGGGGCCAACGCCGCATGTGCGATTCTGCTACTGGTACCAATTTCTTCCGCACTGTGGACGTAAGTCATAATAAGAGGTCTCGCCATCAGCACCAAGCGCTCACAGCAGACTATATCAAATCAGCCTTCCGCTTCTGGCCGGTTATCACGTTCGGTCCGGACGCGAGCTGTTGGTCCCTCTGGGCTAGATTGAGCAGCCAGTGTGCTGCGCGAGCATCCATCTCGCTGAAGCTGGTGGTTTTGGTGGCCCTCGAACCCAGTCGCTCTGTGCGCCTTGATGAGTTGATTCCAGCAGGCTCTGCTTTGCCGAAAGAGCGGCTCGAGCTCTTTCGGGACTTCTGTGACAGAGGAATGTCTCCTTCGTCGCTTTCACTACTCGACAGAGAACGTGGGGTCTCCGCATTCGGTGCATCATCCACTGGGGCCGAGTGGCAGACGACAGAGCGGCGATGTCTACTTGGACGGCGATCGTCTTGCACGGCGTACTTTGCTTGAGGCTCGTGCGACCTGTTCGCCATCGGGTCCGCAGCACGCCACGACATCGCTGGCGCATATCTTGGCTCCGTGAGCAGCGAATCGGCCAAGGCGGTAATGGATTGTGCCTGTGTCGGTGTTGGCGTCGTGCTGCTGTGATGGCCTCGATTGATGCTTGCCCAACCTGCAAGATTGTTCGGACTGGACTTTGGAGACAGGCCCGGTGAGCCGACCGGAGATGAGCCATACGTGTAGTGGCCATAATGTGAAGCCTCCAAGCCGGCGTCAAATGGAGAACCTGCCTTGAAGTTCATGTGCTCTCCTCGTGGCCGCAGCTGTACCCCAGGAATGTGACAAGGCTGGCTTCGGGGCATCTCCCTCTCCCTAATCATCCCAGATGGGGTTCCATGTCGGCTGACGGCCTCCGGCTTCAGGCCTTCTGCCTCTAAGGCTGCGACTCGGATGACCTCAGGATCGATCTTGAAGCGGCCGAAGCCTGGATGCTCAGGCCGCAGGCATTCCTTTATGAACGTGGTGCCGAAGATAGGTGTGAGTGCCCAGCGAATGTTGTAGCAGAAGGTGAGGCAGACCGCGCGAGCACACTTATATGGCATCCAGTACCCTTGGGCAGCGAGGGCGCCGCCTGTGATCGAGTGAGAGAGTTCTTTGAGCCCGTGGTTGGTGGTCAGAGCCTTGGCTGGCGTGGTCTGTTCGTGTGAGTTAGCATCCCATCGAGCCTTGTCGAGAAAGGCCTTCGCTTACCTTTGAATATTTGCATGCCTTAAAAAAGGGTGTGATGCGTACAAGTCCGACCTGGTAGTCCCACATGACCACGTGAGTCCGCTTGTCAGAGTCTCCTGGCACAGTGAAGGTATACTGGAATACTGAGCATACATGTGTCAGTCGTATGGCTCGATGGTGACCACTGCATTCATTTACCGTCGAAGGCATCTCTTCCAGTTTTATTGAGAAAGTTCTTCTTCTCGCTCGAGTAAGGGATGTGCCTTACGTAGTCCCTGATAATTCCCTCGTCACCGCGGCCTGAAGGGAAAATCTGGAATCGTTGGTGTTGCTCGGCCAGCTCTTGCTGGTGCTGATGGTTGAGCAGCGGACCTTTTTCGTTGCACTCAAATGGTGGGTAGTTGATGACGCCTTTGACAGGTCCACGGAGGAAGACTGCTGCGTCCTTGACAAGCTTCTGGCGTTTCGAGGCCGAAGGCGTCGCTGGAGAAGTCGGCCGCGGTGTTCCAGCTGGTGACGGGCCATAGGTGTATGCTGGTGTCGGCGGTGGTGTGTCTCCGCTTCGGTGGTGGTGGTGGTGCTGCCACCTGCTGCCATCGGATGCCGGGTTGAGCAACGAGTGTATCTTCAGCATTGTTGCCGCCGAGGGACGAGGCCGATACTCGTGTGTCACGTTGCGAGCGTGGTATGGCCAAGGACCAGACGAAGGTGAAGGCACGTGGTGGGCGAAGGAGGGAGACATCGTACAACAGGCGGTGGCTGGAAGATAGGTGGCCAAGAGTCACCGAACGATGAACGGGGTTGAGTGAGAGGGCGGTGAAGGGGATTGGAGAACGAGGCCAAATGCCTTATAGTGCAGGAACAAGTGGAATGCCACACGCTCGGAACGTACAAGATCCCGGATCGACCAGCATCGACTGTTCTCCCGTCCAAAGAGATCGTGGCCGGACCGCCGCGGTGTCTCAGTCAAAGAACTCGTTGATAACGGAATCGCAAGAGATCACCGTACGCTCTATCAGAATAACGCTTGTATTGGCGGGAGAACCAACAAGGGAAGCCTTGCAATGGACTTATTTGCGCAGATCCAGGCCATTCAGGATGCAACATGAGTTTGCGGTGTGGGACAAGCAGAGGTCTCAGATGTGCTTGTCCACCAAGCCTATGCAAAGGACATGCAAAGCAGCGTTTGTGCAGATGGCTGGGCTACAGGTCGTGCCGATGATGCCGCGAGGACCTCGTTGAAGCGATCATCTACTTTGATCTACTAATGGTTGGATGGGAAACGATCCAGCCTCCTCCAGCACCTTGCAGAAATGTTTGATGTCTATGTGTGAGCAAACGATCTTCGTTACGAGGGGTGATGGAAGAGCTCGAACCAGCAATATATCCTTCGACGAAGGGGATCCAAGCTTTATCGATTGGAATTGTCGGATGCCGCATTGCTGCTTCTGCCATGGTCTGAGAATAGCGTGGATGTGCATGGCAGTTTCAGAGGCCCCAGGAGTGATGTGGATCTATCACGAGTCAGGTTGTGCAAGCCTCATCGAGGAAGTGAGTCTACCAACTACACGGGCTCAGCTCTCATGGCTCGAGAAGAGCTCTGCCTCAGCCTGGTCTGACGCAGGCGGGACTGCTACCTGATTGCATTCTTACCGTACCTAGCCTTCATGGAGACGGGACGGATGTAACATGCCTAACAAGCTAGTCTGTACTAGACTGGTGCAAATGCTGCATTATGTCTGCAGGCAGACCGGATGACATCGTACGCGGCATTGCACGGTGCGAGGAAATCGCCCGCCGGCTGTCCACAGCACATTAAGGCAGCCTCTCGAGCTTTCCCGCGCGTAATGGTATAGTCATTGGAAGCCAATCAACATCTTCATGGCAATGAGGACGGGAGTACTCCGTTCATGATTGCTCAGAGCTCCTTCCGCTCCTTCCAGCAAGGACTCGATGACACGACCGAATGTAACGATGTTTCCGTGTCTGTGTTGGGAGTGAGTGCACTGTTTGACCCTCATCTCCGCTCGCGTCATTCCGTATTTCAGAGGTCGGGCCAGGAGTCTTGAACACGCCGTGCATGAGAGATGGACTCTGGATAAATCCAATGCACAGTTCTTATTCGCCGTGCTACTGATCAAGGTGAAAGCTTTCCATTACTCCAATGAGGTAGCTAGTCTTTCGTTCACCGTCACCCGCCAGAGTGGCACCCTTGGCGTTAGATCCCAGTACGAACGGCTGCCAGCCGCCCGCTTACATACAGCTGTCGTATGTCGTGAAACAGAACAGTCAAGCCGCTGAAACTTCGCCTCGATTGCTGCCAAGCGATGCAGCCACAAATCTGGCTCGCTCTCAAGGCCTGTGCGATATCCTGCACGAGCACGAGGAGTACGCGAGGTCACTGGGGGCCTTTTTGTGCAGCTGTACGTTGGGCGCAACATCTTTCGCTGTCAACTCAACATTATGGGTATCAACCTAAGTCGTCTATGTCTACTTGCCTTTCCCCTCCGAGTTGACGCCCTGCTACTTTTGTGCCACCTGGCGCTGAGAATGCTCAATGTCGTCGCTTACTGACGAGCCCGACCAGAGGCTTCTTGACGACTTCCACCATCTTGCCAAGACCACCAAAGAGGTAACCCATGCCAAAGCTGTAGCCCTTGACACGGACACTCCAAATGAAAAAGAACACGCTGTATCGATGTCAGCATATGTACAGTTGGTCTAAGAAGGGAAGAGCACTCACAGGAACCAGTTCGTGAAGACAAAGATCAGGAAGATCCCGAAGTCTCTCCACTTCTGGGATGCGTCAATGTTAAGCGTTGACAGATATTGGTTTCCAACGCTGTAAGGACACATCATGCAGTTTGCACTTGCATCGGGGTTGAGAAGATAGCCACCTGATTGTGATGCGTAGTTTCCAGCATAGCTCTGGCAGGTCTGGCCAGGGGGCGCATTGAAGTGGGCCGTCTCCGACTCGGCGCACTGGATTGGTACGCCGTCCAGTGTCGCCGCGAGAACACCGCTAATCCACCAAGTCGAAGGATTGACCCAGTACATCCAGTATCTCCAGAACACTGGGAGCGTAGCGTATGATCGAACGACGCCGTTGAACAGGGAAAACATGACGAAGAAGAAAGGCAGCACGTTCGAGATGACCGTGAAGGAGGGTGCGAAGGCGCAAATCCACTGGCCCCAACTTGCTTGGAACAAGAAGAAGAGCAGTGTCATCAGGAAGACATAGCCGGAGACAGAGCTTTCGCTGGGCAGTCCACTTGGCCAGTACCACAAAACCCAGTAGATGACAGCACCAATGATGGCGGGAGGAATCTCGGCAACCGTTTGAGCGAAACAGAACGCCTGCCAGCCGTAGATGCGAGATGGATATTCTCTGGCTTGCCAGAGCGCCATGTTGGTGAAGAACTTTGGCACAACCGCGTTGACAATGGTAGGTGGGATGGTCAGGATGAGGAAGCTCGTAAACATGCGGTTCTGCATGTCTTGGATGGTGTACCCGAGCTGCCAGAAAGTGAAGCCGTTGAAGATGCCAATAATGACGGAAACGAAAAGCTTGCCGTAGATGTAGCTTGGGTCACGCCAGTATTGCTTGAAAGTTCTCCCCAGCAACTCAGTGCACTGAAGCCAGATGGAAGCAGCAAACTCTTTTTCCTGCTCTTTTCGCTTGACCTCTGGCTGGGTCTTGCTCCGGGTGAGCTTGAGCCCTTCAATCTCCTCAATGACATCCTTGGCTTGTTGAGAATCGCGCCATTCCTCATTCCAGTTGATGCGCTTGCCATTGGCGTTCTTGTGTGGCTTTGCGGCGGTCTCCAGAATGAATTCTGCAACGTTCTTCTCAGGTGGGCAATCAACGCCTCGCTCGCTAAAGTAGTTGATGACATCCTTGCCATTCTCTCCGACAGGTCCAAAATAGAAAGTGTTGCCACCTGGATTGAGAGCCAAGATCATGTCAAATTGCTGGATCAGAACACTGGATGGCTGATGGATGGTGCACACGATGGCTTGGCCGGCATGGGCAAGCTTCTTGAGGAAACGAACAATGGAGTAAGCGCTCTGCGAGTCGAGACCGGACGTTGGCTCATCCAAGAACAGCAGAAGAGATGGCTTGGCAGCAAGTTCAACACCGATTGTCAACCTCTTCCGTTGCTCGACTCCGAGACTCATGATGACTGCATCCTGCAGGTCATTGAGCTCAAGTAGATCAACGATACGGTCCACGTACTCGAGTTTCTCTTTGCGAGGAACACTGGCATCCTGCCTCAGGATAGCTGAGAACTCGAGTGCCTCTCGAATCGTCGCAGTACCATCGTGCAGATCACCTTGAAGACAGAAGCCAGTGTTTCGCTGGAATTCAGGTCCCAGTGGTCGACCATCGACAAACATCTCACCCTTGACGACACCCATGGTCTGGCGTTGCGCGAGTGTGTTGAGCAATGTTGTTTTGCCAGCGCCTGAGGCACCCATTAGGGCCACCATGACACCGGGCTTTGCATACCCGTTGACTTGATTCAGAAGTTTGCGCTCGCCGCCCAGATAAGGCACGGTGTATTCGACATTTCTCCAGGTAAAAATGCTCTCGCTCTTGGTGATCCTTTCAAGCGCCTCGTTTTCCTTCTCTTCATCACCGGACTCTCCCATGCCAGACTCTTTCTTAGTAGAACTGCCTGAGTCTTCCGCTATACCTGCTTTCTCTTCGTCTGCTGGTGATGGTTCTTTGACGATTTGCTTCGCGAGCTTCGTCTTCTTGAACACGATAGCGCCGCCACCGCTTGCAGAGAAGTCAAAGAGTTCTGTAGCGATGGCTGTGATGATGATGTAGAGCACAGTGAATGCGATGACGACACCAAAATTGCGCCAAAGATTGCTTCGGGAATAATTGTATTGGGTTTGAAGGTAGGCAGCACCATCGACAGCAGTCGAATCAACCTGCGCACCAGCGATAGCGCATCCTTGATAGGCTGGATCGATTCCCGGTCCCTGTGGCACAAGCTGCGATGGAGCACACTCCATGGTCCGTCCAGAAAACTCGTTGGTAAGGACTGCTTCGAAGGAGTAAGCAATAGGGTTGATCCAATAGATCCAACCGAACCAGATGTACTTGGACAGAAGTTGAGTCTTGGGAATCACGTAGCCGGTGTAGATGATCAGCAGGTTCAACGCAATACCAGAAAACCTGACTGCGGTGTCGATCTCTGGCGACAGAGCCGCAAACATGCGATAAAGTGCCGTGAGGAGGATGGTCGTTACATACACGAAAAGCATGTAGATGAAGAACCTTCCGGCTGTGACTGTCAGATTCGTCATGAAGTACATGATGATGCCGAAGAGGACAACCTGGAATAGAATGACGGGAAGATCCGCTACGACACGAGCAATACTGACAGCACTGGGTCGATAGAAGGCGTAGTCTTTGTGCCGAGCAACAACAGCTCTGCCGCTCACTGCCTTCATCAACTCAGTCAGCTGCAGCCAACCCAGGAACAGGATGGAGAAGAAGAGTGCACCGCCACGAGAGAATGCACCTTCAGTGTCCGATGGTTGCCCGTAAAACAATGAGCCGACAATAAGGCCATTGGATATGATGATAAAAATCTTGGTCCAAAGAGTTGTGGTGTCGCCGAACAGGAGCCAGAATTCACGCTTGACGCAAGCCAGAACCTGTCTTGGGAATGACACAGTGTATGACGACTTCTTTGGGACGTGTTTAGACTTTCCCTCCTGAACAGCATTCTCGAAGCGCTGCGCATCCTCGTAGTTCGACTCTTGGAGATATTTCTCATAGTCAGCAATGTCCTCAAGAACCCTTTGGTAAGCGGGTGACTCTCTGAAGGCACGCTGCAGATCATCGGCAGTCTTTGGCGCCTTGTCCTCAAAGCCAGCTCGGAATCGACGCTCGATTGGATCAGTAACGGCGGTCAAGAAATCGGCGGTAGTCTGCCTCTCGGGGCATTCGAATCCGAGATCGATGAAATATTGCTTTGCTTCCTTGGCAGGTCCCATGTAAATCTGTCGACCCTGGTCGATAACCAGAACCTTGTCCATGGTCTCATAAATGCCTTCACCTGCCTGATACAGAGTGACCAGCGTCGTGCGGTTGCTCACGTCGGTCATGATTCGTAGCGATCGGGCGTAATCGAGTGCTGTAGAAGCATCGAGTCCGCGTGTAGAGTTGTCCCACGCAATGACCGTACTTTTGCTTGCCAGAGTCTCGGCGATGGAAACACGCTTTCTTTCGCCACCAGACACTCCACGAGTGTACTCATCACCGACGAGAGTGTATTTCGTATGGGAGATGCCAAAAATCTTGAGAAGCGCATTTGCAATGACGGGTATCTCTTCTCTCGCATGCTTCTTGGTCTTGTTCATCAGGGCGAACGTGAAGGTCTGCCACACATTCAACGATGCAAAGTGGATGTCGTCCTCCTGATTGTAGTTGACTTCTCCTCGGTACATTTTCTTCTGCTTCTCTGCCGATATGCCTCCATACGAGACTTGTCCCGCCACTTCGGCGTAGGAGTCGCGATTGTTGGAGATTACCTTCAAGAATGTACTGCATCCAGCTCCTGGCCGTCCCAAAACCAGAAGCATCTCTCCATCACGTACACATCCCGTGAAATTGTCGAGCAGCGTGCGTGTCTCGCCAGTACGTCTCCTCAGCGCTGGAACAAAGCGGCATATTACTCTCCAAAGATCAGGCCCAAAGGTGCCAATGATGGCATCTGGTAGAGTCTTGACGAAGGAAGTGGTCGAACCCACGCCTTTGACAGTCAAATCCTTGAAGATCACACCGACTTTCTTCTGGGCTTTGCCGTCGGTGCGCTTTTCGAACTTGCCTTCTCGCATGAACTGCTCAAGCTCGAATTCATCATCCTCGTCCTCCTCGCCCTCGTCATCCTCCGGGCCTAACTCGAGATCTTCAGGAGCCGTAGCGTGTTCCGAGTCCGGTCTGACGCTGGAGGCACCACGAGCAGAGACAGTCGAGGCTGTCTCGGCACGGCGTGTATCAGGACGGCCATGTTTCCGACTTCGCTGGCTGCCGCGAGTAGTCGTTGGCCGCAGCGAGTGCTGAGTGTCTTTCGATCGTGTGCGTTCAATATCAGTGAGATCCTTCCTAAGGTTTTCCCAGTCCGATCTGGCCTGCTCTGGATCGAAGCCTCCCACGTCTGCTTCTCCCCAAGTCCCCGAGTTTCCCCGCGACTGAGGCCGATCTTCAACCTCCTCTGTAGGGTGTAGTGGTGGATGCATTCTGGCTGCATCCTGCTGTGCATCGCCGACCGTATGCCTGGCGATTATTAGAATGCATGGTCCTCAACGTTCCGTCATTTGCGCTGGGATAATCATGCAGGGCGAGCATATACGCACGGATGGGCTGTATAGGCATGCGGTGCGAGAACCTACCATTGGTTGGCTGGGGCATTGGAGTCCGACCTCGTCAGTCGTCGCTCTTCCACCGTCGAACCCCACATCTTGACGCGAAGCTCTCGCTACGTGATATGAGGTCGTTGTCGTCGCCGTCCGCCACGCAACGGACGTGGTACAGGTTCTATCTCTGATTGTTAGTGAAGAAGACGATGGGGCCAGAGAAGAAGAAGAAGGAGAAGGAGAAGAAGGACAGAATGGAAAGGAAAGTCCCGAGGAGCGCGAAGCCTTAGAATCAAGGTTCACGACTAGCAGAGCATACACTTGCGCGCGATGTGATGGTGGTGATGGTGGAATGGGCGCATCGAGCGGCTTAATAATTGGCAACGCCTACCTGCCGTCTCCCACGTCATGCGAGGCCATGGCGGCGGTGGAAAAGGATTTAAGGCAAAAGGCGGAGTTTGGAGTTTGGGGAAAGGCAAACTCTATGTCGGCGTTCTTGGCACATCCAAATGCGGCGCGGCATCCCCATGCATCCAACCACTGTACTACTACTGTCCTGGTCCGCCCTAGTCCATTCCGCTCTCCAGTCTGGCTAGGGCTGTGTACAATCGCGACGACCGCCCTGGCATGGTGGGATCGTGGATTCCGATGCCTCCCACCGCTGATCACATGCAACATGGCAGCTCCGGTCATCACACACCTCTTGGCACGCACGCACTGCCAGTCTGCATTTCAGGTTGTAGGAGTGCATCAGTTTGTGCCGTGATAATGGTCAGCGGCAGCGACATCTAAGTCTTCGACACTGGAGTATGTACAGCGATAGATCACGAATCCGATATGTTGCACTGGGCTTCGAGCATCCCACTCTCGATTGGACAGTCGAGATTTGCTATTGATTTTCGTGTTTGGAATTCTGGCGTCCATGCAGCGGCCGTACATCTTGGAGATGTACATGCTGCAGTGCTACGCGTCAATGAGCTCGTATAGCTTTGCAGCCAAGAATGGTTCTGATATCAGCCGGCACAGATGAATGGGGACGAAAAGAAGAAGCTTGCCATGACGTGTAACAATTGAGGCAGTACCTACAACAGCGGCCCAGTCTCTCGAATTCCTCTGAGCCCGGCAAGATGGCGGTTGTCGGTGACCAGCGCTGCGGTAGAGGGTACAGTTTCAGGTTCTCTAAATGGCCCAGTGGCTAATTGACAATTCTCACAATCGCCGAGAAGCCAATGACGGTGCGAGGTTGAGGTCGAATCACTGGTCATAGCAGGTGCGACCGTCGATGATACATGTAGTTTCCATTCATATGCTAAGCGGGTCAGGCTGTGACATACCACTTATTCCAGACTCGTTCCACGGCAAGGGTCGCCGCTAGTCGCATGACTCCATGGACTCATGTCATTGTGCTATTGTGCTACTGTGTCACATGCAATCGTGATATTCACCTGGAACACCACCCGCAGGTGGTGATTCACGCACTCTCAGGACTACTTTACAAAGCGTCGAAGCTCACCTTGCATCCAAGTCACAATCCGCGTCGGTACTACACAACCCTACAACGAGACGCAAAACCACTCCATCGACTCAAGAAGGCCCCGCAAGGCGCCTTCCCCAACAAACTCAACATGAATCCGAACTCCCAGCCTTTCCATCTGACTGGCGGCGCATTCACCAACGGCGCCGCTCCGGACGCAAAAGTGATTGGAGAGATCCCTCAGACCATTTTCAAAGACACGAGCCCAGCCGAGGACGTCGTCACTGCGTTGTCATCTGCTGCCGCCGACCTTACCGCTCTGGAGGAGAACATTGAATCCGACCAGGACGGCGTCGTGGATGTGGCCAACGATGTTGGTCCAATGGAGGCCCGAAAGCATTCAAAGATATCATCAGGCAGCGACCAAATCGATGAATCCGAGTTCAATCAGACTACCTCCGGCGCGGATATCGAAGCCTCCGATGCAAAGTCCGAGCCAGGCGCTAGAGAGCCAAACGATGGCAATTCTGAGGGCGAGGAGACTGCAACTGCCATGGAGACCATGGAGAACACCGCCTCAGATGCCGAGCCAGAGGAGAACCAATCCAGCTTATCGACTCCTTCCGTTGCCAAGGTATCACTGCGTGGCAAGAGCAGAAAGACAAAAGCCTTAGCTGGAGGGAAGAGATCCACGAAGGCTGCATCTCTAGAGCCCAACAACCGCTTCATCATGCCCATCACCAAAGCCGCAATGCACGCCTTCCTCGATAAGCACACACAGGGGGCCTCCGAGAGTAAGCTCGTGAACATTCGGGTCGCTCGTATGTACGTAGAGGACCTGGAGGAACGCATGCCTGTGAGCAAAGAGTATATGCGAGCAAAATTGGATTATCATATGCCTGGTGCGGGTGAGGAGAAGCGGCGTATCATCGAGACAACGCGAGAATTGATCGATGCATATTCCGAGCCTGATGCAAATCAGGTGTCGGCTTCCACGCCGAAGCGCAAGCGTGGATGTTGGATGAATGATAAAAGGGATGGCGAAGCCAACACAGAGAACGGGCAAGATAGTGCTTCCGAGGCAGCCCCGAAGCGCAAGCGTGGTCGCCCAGTCAGGAGCAAGGAGAATGTCGATGGCGAGGAAGATGGGGACGAAGAGCACCCCGAGGAGGAGACGGCGAGGAAGCCCGCGAAGCGCGCCAAGAAAGATAGCAAGGAGGCGAAGTCGAAGCCAACTACGAAGAACAAATTCAAGGGTAAGGCTGAAGAGCGAGGCCGAGGAGAAGAGCAAGGCTGAGAACGGCGAGACTGCGAAGCCGATAGCTACTACTGAGACCATGGAGCCCGCTGAGAACGACCAGCACCATGGCGAGGTTGAGGGGTAGGGTCCAGGCTGGTGAGGAAGGGAACGAATGACCGAAGCTCCAGAAGCAGATGCCAAATCCCCAGGAAGCAACCGGGGACCACCAAGGAGAGGGCCTGGCATGATGCATTGAAACTCATATTTCATAGCATGGGCTTCGCAATGTAGCAATAGCTTCTACAATATCTGTCATACCATCCATCACACGTTGCTGGCCACTAGCAGCTCTCCATCCCTGCCAGGCACCAAGCAAGACATCTAATCATACCCAAAGCGCACAGCAGGGTTAGTCTTGATGAAACCCAGATCTACTTTATGCCCAAGCAGCTCCCTGATATTCGATACTTCATACTTGATCATCGTCGGCCGCTCCAATGATAAGCCGAAACCGTACACCCTCAAGTCCTCCGGCAAACCCATGGGCAACAACATCTCGGGTCTGAACATACCCGAGTTGCCGATCTCCACCCACTTGTCTAGGCCAGTGTGGAAGCCGAAGACCTCCATCGACGGCTCCGTGTAGGGATTGTAAGCAGGCTTGAACCGGAGATTGTGGATGCCGAGCTTATTGAAAAAATTGCCCAAAAATTTCTGGAGACCTCCGAGTGTGAGACCGTAATCCGCGATGACACCTTCGACTTGATGGAATTCGGCCAAATGGGTGGCGTCGACGGTCTCGTTTCGAAAGACGCGGTCGATGGAGAAGTAGCGTGCGGGTCGGGGATCGGCGGCGAGGCGATGCAGGCAGTATGTTGAGACAGCAGTGGTATGGGTTCGAAGTACGAGACGTTTCGTCTCCTTGTCTGCGTACGGGTAGCGATAGCCTAGAGAACCGAATTTGCCGTCTTGGTGGACGGCCTTGATGTCTTCGTAGTATTGCTTGTAGTCGAGAGGCTTGGCGTTGGGAGTGGGGGTGACCCCGGCGTCTTCTTCCATCTTCTGCAGCGCTTTGTCGGCGATTGGATCGGCGCCAGGCAAACCAGATTCGGAAGGATCGGAGACGTAGAAGGTGTCCTGAAGATCACGGGCGGGATGTTGTTGTGGTACAAAGAGCGCGTCGAAGTTCCAAAACCCAGTGTCAACGAAGCTAGACGTGCATCAGTATCCAATGATTGAATGAACGCGATCAGTAAGCATACCGTCCTGTCGGCATCTCCGTGAAGCCCTGGTAGAAGAAGATCTTTCGGAATTCTTCTCGCACTTTGTTCAGAGGATGTAATGCGCCAGCATGTTGTTCCGCACCGAGAGTATTGAAATTGTATGGTTTCCAATTTGCAGTCTTCCAGCTACCATCCTGTATCATATCCATTGTCAGGTCCGTGATTTCCACTGGAATCTCCTTTGCCCACTTCTCGCCTTTCTGGACTTCATAAGCAATGACTTTGTGAGTGGTCACCAGCTTTCGTTTTTGGAAGTCTTTCAATTGCTTGGCGGATGGCATCGTCTTCGTCTGTGCTACGAATTGAAGCGTCTCTGCCGTGCTATCCCGCACTTCGTCCTTTAGCGATATGAAAGCGTCGCCGTCCTTCTTAATCCAGCCCTGCTTGAAGGCATTGCCCTGGCCGATTTTCGCGTTGGGTGTGGCAAGTGCAGGATCTTTCAGGCCCAATCGTCCCGCCTTCTTCACAGCCTGCCATACTTTGTATTCATGGCTGCCCTCATCTGCGATCTGTTGGCCTTCGCCTGTAAGTGTGACTTGCTCCGTCTCATGTGTCTTGTATGCGATCATTGACCGGCTCCCGAGCCGATCCAGCGCAGCCTTAATCTCGGCTTGCGGTACGTCGGCGTAGGCCTCGTCGGTTCGAAACGGGTCATGCGATTCGACATAGTTGAGGATGTCTAAGGTAAGGTCCTGAGTTGTGCCATTCACTTGGCCTATAGGCACTGGCACTGGCCCGCGCTGGCCAGGCATTGTGTATTGTTTGTGCTTGTGTCTGACCTCTGATGAACACAGGAACTCCGGCCAACTTTGAACGAGTACGGCTTAGCGGGTGTTTGCGGCGACAGCTTGGTATGGCTCACAGCTGTTGTGACTGCGATGCCAAAATTTGGGGTTCCGGGATTGAGCTTCGAGGCACAGACGCAGGCGGCGGGCCGCTCCATCGGCGGGAAGCTGGGACCACTTTGCACCTAGCCTTTTTCCAGGTGCGGCGCAATACCAATCGGGCGTAGCCTCTACCTCCACTCCGATATCCCCATCACTCTCACAACCACTTGCCTGCTTGCTCACAACAGATCCTCTCCTCCCGCCAATACCGCCGTCGTCCCTCGATTCCGCTCCTTCTCGTCATTCTTGACCTCACGCTAGTGCACTCGCTAGCGACGGCGACCTTCCAGCACCATATCTCCGGAGTCCGTCGAACAGGCTGTAGACATCTTACCAATCGCACTTCGCACCCAGAGTTTTGATGTCTGAATGTCCGTAGATATGGCTGCTAGTGGTGTCTTCTGCCTCGTACCAGTAGAAATCGCTGTCCGTGCTGTCCGCAACGAAAGCCTACGTAACGCTTGTGCAAGCAATTCTTATCGACCCTGGCCTTATCTGGACTGTCAACTACGATAAAAGTCTGCTTCATAAGCTCTTAAGCTTCCACCGACGTCTACTAGTGTACTTCGAAAGGGGCTCGGCAAGATGGATGTATGATTTTTATGCTCTATATTACATCCGAAAATCGAATTGATGACTTTGGAAGCACTCGGCCACATCCGTCCTATCCAAACAGCTTGGTCCTGTTGAACTCTACCTTTGCGCTGCTGTGAGAGTGCCTCGAACTCAAGTTCGACGAATGCATTTGGCCTCTTGACAAGAGCATTGTATGCGTCCCCATTCATCCCGATAACCGCTGTAGACGTGCACTTGCTGCAAAAGTCCACGACTTTTGCTTCCACAACTGTGCTATGGTCTTTGCATGGATCCTGACCAGCGCCGCCGATACATCTCAGTTTATGTGTACGTCCGCAAGCTCTTCCAGCATCCCAGAGGTCCAATTTACAGCAATAAAAGGAGTTCCTGGGTCAATCTGGCGTTGATCGTATTGGCATGCGTTCGGGAGGTATGGTGTGCCATAACCGACTGCGAAAACAGGGTCTGCAACTGTCGGGGATAAGAGAACGGCAAGTAGAACCAGAGCCCTCATTGGTCTATCCCGTCCCTTCGCAACTCTTGTTGGGTTGTGTGATATGGAAAACAGATTGCACCTTGCAACAATGCAGAACAGAAGTGCAACAGGCTGCAAGATCGGTTAGATTGCTTTGTATTCAAATTAGAGATAGCTCTACTTATGGTATCCCAAAGTGGCAGAGGAACTGAAGTATGAAGTAAGTTGAAGCTTGCTTGGCTTGCTTGGCTTGCTGCAGAGTTGCCTTAGGTTGGACTCGATGTAGATGTGGTCGTTGGAGATGGGAGGCGTTGGAGAGGGAGGGATGTAACGTTGCCACCAGGAATCTAAGCGACTTCTATAGCCTTTGTTGCAAGAAGGCGGAGCTTAGTACTCCGCCTCGCTGCGAGGGAACGAGTCATCCATGAAATACGTTCGGAGCTGGACGGATATGACTTGACATGGTAGCGCTGAGTTTACTAGGACAAGCCTAGACAGGATAGCAGGACCAGAAACCACGACAGAGCGCTGTAAATCCTTTACAACGAGGGTAGAAGAAGATGTCAGAGTGTAGTAGGATCAATACTCATTAAGTAATCATGCTTGAGCAATCAACGGTGCTGGAGAGCGCCATTAATCAGTTATAAGAGGTGATTGCAACTAGTGTGTTTCGGCGGCACCCCAACAGCAGACCGCTGCAGCCAACATTCGAACGGCAGTGCTGCCATTGCACGTCGGATGTCATCCTGAACGATGTCCAAATAGAGCTAGGTACATGGTGGTCTGGTTGTTGAGGAGCCAGGTGAATCTGAGGGCATTGAACGGCTAGATGCCCGCCGCGCAGAGAAACATGGTCACGTATCCTGCTCCAAGAGATGCTGTTCCGACCACAATGAATAGCCGAGACGAATGGAATTGGTGCTAGGAAACCAAAATAATGCTCTCCTTTGTAACCGGTCGGAGAGCCAGGTCTAGCTGATCAGGAAAAAAAATCGTTGCCAGGATGTAGCATGGAATTGAGAGGTAACTGGGTGTCAGCCCCTCGTATCCGAGGCCTTCGATGATGGTCGGAAGGAATGAGCCCTGGTCTGATCAGCGTTGTCAAAGACTGCAGCCCAGCCTTTAGTAGACCTACAAATTCGAAAAGCGAAACGCATCAGCAAAACAGCAAAGCAGGCGAAGCGAATATGAAAGGATATGTACAAGCTTGCTTAACATATTACCAGTTAAACTCACCAGGACCCTTACATTAAAAATCTCTCGCCTTGCGAGCTCGCATCACTGCCTTCTCCTCTAGATTTAGGAACCAAGCTTTCTCGGCAATCGTTGGCAATGGAAACTGGATGATGCTGTTTATGAATAGATTGACAGCACCTTCGACACCCTGTACAAGTCAGCACGCATATCACCACACGTCAGGCTGCTGTTACTCCCAAACAACCACCTGCAAGTATCCAAGCCTCTCTGTCGTGCCATGGTCTGGATCCCGTACGCAGATGGGCCCACGAAAAGCCCGCTGAAAGCACTACTCGTATACAACAGGCTCACTCTCTTCACCTGGCCCTCTCAGCTCCAGATCGCACTAATGAGGAAGCTCAGCGAAGGGGACAACTCCGCCTCAGCAGCATCCCACAACACTCTCAACCCAATCGCTTGCCCATACGTCTGGATGGAACCTGTGCACAACGTGACGGTCGACCATGAGACCGTGGCGATGGCGAGGACAGTGTTGGCGCCGTAGCTTTTGACGGCCACGACCCAAGGAATTTCGGAGCGAACGTACGTGGCGTAGCAGACGGTGGAGATGTTGTTGGATTGGTGGCCGGTGAGGCGCAGGCCAGATTCGAGGCCAAAGATCTTGGCGTTGCCCATGTTGGACCTGTCGAGGAAGGCGATGAGGACAAGGAGCATGAATTGGGGCAGGATGTAGAAGTTAAATTTGCGGAGAGTACGCCTCTCCAAGTCTGGATCGACAGCGATCTGCTCGTATTGGCTTGCGGAAGGAAAGTGTGGCTGTTGACCCAACATCGGCGTTTGGCTTCTTTGCTGTGGTGCTTCATCTTGCTGTCGTCGTTGTGTTATGTTTTGGCAAACTTATGTCGGATCAGCCTGTATAACCTGGGAAGGTAATGATGAGGTCAGAAACCTCGAGGCGAAGGTTTACTTAGCCTCATTGCTATCTTGATCACCCTATCGCACATATGTTATATCACATCTGATCTGCCAACAGTAACCAATCATGCTGCCCATGAGGTGGTAGGGGACGCACGTAAGCGGAGGATGAGCATGCTTTTCTGAGCAGGCTAAATGCCACTACGTTCCATACCCATCACCTAGCGATGTACTCTTGATGACAGTGTCTGGATCAGGAAGAGTGAGGTTGACAAAATATGCGTCAATGAGCTTGACTACATCATGATTTCCTGTCACGTACGAAGCGTGACCGTCTCCGTCTCTGCGGCGCATCAGTATGCAGAGACACAGGGGATCGCAGGGAGCGAACGAGGTCGAACGATTTTTCACTAACCTTATTAATAGAACTGACTTTGGTATCTGGCGTTGGAGGTTGACAGCGCCTTGCAGGGGAGTGGCGGGATCATGTGTCGATTGCACAAGGAGAATGGGCGAAACCTCATCGCTCACATTCAATGGTCGCTCGAGCGCATTCCGGAGTTTGAATGGCCAGCCTGCACATTTTTTTATACTATTCCAATCAACCGAGCGTCCTCGAGTCAAGGGGGCAATAGCTTTGCCCAGTGTATCCAGATGCAGAATCTCTGAGAAAGTGGTCGGGTAGGACCTGTCCAGACAGGTTGTTAGGGTGAATTTGAACTGCGTCGTGAATGGTGGACTTCCTATATCATCGTCGGTGAACTCCTGCGAACTCTGAATGAGTTCAGAAAAATCGCCATTCAAGGTATCGTTCAGGGCTTTAGAGAGCGGGATCCAGCTTGAATCCGGGTGGTACATGCATGAGAGTGCGAAGGATATGATATCGTAAGCTTCCAATGTCTGGTTACCGCAGCCTGAGGGCTCACAGTTGCGCGTGTAATTGTAAGCTTTGTTATCTGCACGCTCCAAGACCTCAAGCCATAAGGATCTAGTTCCGACAGTCTTCTTTGATCCAGGTAAGGTTCGATTTCTCAGAGCACACGTGTCGTTTCGATCACACCAGTCGACCCAATGCTGAAACGAAGCCTCCAACCCTGAGGCGGACGCGCCGTAAAATGTCGTGCGATCTGTGGAGTGATCGAGATCGCCGTCGATGACTAGGCTTCGGATATTCTTTGGGAACAGCGATGCGTATGTTGAGCCTATCTGCGACCCGTACGACGCGCCGTAGTAATTGAGCTTTTCACCTCCTAAAGCAATCCGAACGGCTTCCACGTCCTTTGCCACAGAGATAGTATCAACGTGCTTGACGAGTTCGCCAGTCCTCTTAAGACAGCTCTGTGCAAACCTCTTGTTATTATCGATCAATTGCTCGAGTTCGGTCTGATTCGTTGGCCATTTGAAGGAGGTCTCATTTCGAATGCGATCGTCGCATTTCATGGCATTACTGTAGCCGACCCCACGAGGATCTAGTCCAATGATATCGAAGTGATCCCCAAGGGCTGATCGCTCTGGTCTCCCGATGTTGAATATACTGTAGTCGTGAGCAGAGAGGCCGGGTCTGCACCAAAAAATGTCAGCATCTGATTCCAAGCGCCCCAAAACCACTGTTCAAAGTCGTACCCTCCCGGATTTACGATGATGCTTCCGATTCGTGCACTTGCATTCTCATATCTTGACAACTTGTTCATGAAGAGATGAGTTTTCTTCCCTTCTGGATTGTCCCAGTCAAGCGGTACGGTGATGTTGGCGCAGCTGACGTTCTCGCCACACGGCTGCCATTTCAGCTTGGGAGCTTTGAAATCGAGTACATTCTGCTGACCAAAGGTAGTGGCGAGCACGTCGGGAGCAACCAGAGACAAGAGCAGCCAGCGTCTCGCTGCCATATTGCTCTTACTCTTCGCCAGCGCGGAGTCGAAGTTGAGCGCTGGCGATCAACACGGAAAAAGGTGAGAGGAGGGCATTGGTCAGAATACGAACGCGGCTGGGATGCGATGTAAACTTAATATTAAGTTCATGGTGACAGAGATTGACTATAGAAGGGCTCCGCATGGCGCTGGTGCACGCGAGTTGCAGTGCCGTGACTACGGCCTCGTTGCGGCCAGTGTGAGGCGAGCAAAGGATATCATCTGTCATAGCACAGCGGACAACAACCGTCTAACGTAGAGATGAAAGATCGTGAAGCCTCTGGTGGTCCAGAACTTGTTTATTATTGCATCGCAGCGACCCGAGCCAGGTGAACCAGGATCACTCATATTGTTACCACGTGTGGCAACGCCATAGCAAATTTGCGAGAGCGACATCGAGCCAGGGTGAGGAAGCATGCATATGCCGAAAGGTTGATGAAAAGGAGGAGGTTTGGTGATAGCTTAATAAGAATAGCGGTCCACCTTGTCCGCAGCCAGGGCTTGGCAAGCATGGCCAATAGGGTACGAACAACCAACGAATTCCTAAAGGAGCATCTGCTTTCGAGGGGAATCACATGGTATAGTACCCCAGACTCCCAGTCTCTGGAGAAGGCTCTATCTCATTTGCCGGACCTAGCCGGGAAGACCACGGGGGTGGTCACTGAAGACAATCGCTGCCGATAGTCAGCGATCTGGACCGTTCGACGTCTCTTATATGGTCGTCTGGTAGAATAGCAGCACAACACAATACCCGTCCCGTCATCGTAGGAGGGAGAACACTGCCACCAAAGTGGACATCGAAAGGCCGGGCCCATCGCAGCCTTTCTCGGCCGCGGCCGCGACATGCTCGAATTGGGGCTACAATATGTCTTCTATCAGTAAGGAACATGTGATTTCCTTGGGCAGCGCAACTGGAATGTGGTGTACGAGGGCGTGTGAATGACGTTGTCCCAGTATGAGACATTGCGAGTGATAGGGTCAATGTCTGCATAGCCGTCGGTAGTTCATCCATCCCAAACGAAGGGGATAGGATAATCACGAAGCCGAGTAAATCCAAATTCAGGAAGGACAAGATATTGGGGGAAGAAGTAGCCGTTCTGTAGATTAGATGAGGAACACAGCTTGCCGAGAAACTGCACTTGAAAGCTCACCCCAATGATATGCCAGTTGCCACTGCGATCCAGCTGAAGGCCGGAGCTCAGTCCTCTTCCTGCCAAGGTACTGGAACACCTCGTTCTGGGTATTATGAAGTAGAAAGCGCATTTGCTGATGAGTGATCGAGGGATTGGTCCAGTAGTCCATCGATTTCACGTGCTGTCTCAATGCTGCATTGACTTTGCCATTATGCTGAACGCTCTTCACGTCTCCAGAGTCTACAGCATGTTCTCCAACCTCCTTGACAGGATTACGGTGCTGGGTCCTGCAAATTTCCTGGCCTCAGACTGTAAGAAGTGAGCACGCCCGACCAGTCTCCTCCGCGTCAATTATCGGCCGCCTTCGCCTGCTCCTCGATGTGCTTCAGCAATCCCCTTCCACAACGCTCGACCTGTTCGTAGACAATCTCGAAACCGTCCCTGCCGCCGTACCAAGGGTCTGCAATCTCTTCTTTCTCATGTTTCCCTCCAAAAGAACCATACATATGTACCTTGTGCAACGCATCGTCACCAAGTTGACCCTTCTTCTTCGCTCTTTTCACCAAGTCCCTCAGGTCCATGTAGTTATCCTCGTCCATAGCGAGGAGGTAGTCAAAGTGCTCAAAATCCTCGGGGACCCTCACTCTTCTAGCCCTGTGGTTGTAGTTCGTGAGACCGTTGTCTTCCAGGACGGACATTGTTCGAGAGTCCGGACGATCGCCAGCATGGTAGGCTCCTGCGGTAGCGTCGTCAGCATAGGATGTCTGTTTCCGTGGTCATGCCTTCGCGATACCCGTGCCGCACGAATCGACATCCTTGATGAGTGGATGCTGGTCTGGCTGCCCGAAGCTCACCAGTCTTCGGAAGCATCCTTCCGCCATCGGAGACCTGCAGATGTTGCCAAGGCAGACAAAAAGGACTGACATACTGGGCTGCCACCAAGCCTGAGCCCACACAAGGATCCTTTTACTGGTTATTCTGGATGGGTGAGGGGTTGGAGATTAGGTGTCAGGGTGGTCAGGCACGGCCAGAGACCCCGGATTACCTTATATAATGGGGGCCAGACGACCAACAAGCGGAACGACCACAGAGAGAGGCTTGCCCGTGATCGAATTACACAAGGTCAAAAACTAAAGAGAAAATTGCTGCGTTGGTGTTGCTAACTTTGGTAAATCAAATCGCCTATAGCTTTTGTCTTGTGATTGTGTTCGACCATAAGAAGGCCCAGATTCCACCTCAGGTACTCAGTCTCCTCGAGATTTCGCCAGTCTTTGTGACGCGATCTTCTCCGACACGATCCCCCACGACGATGCTTTTGCTGCGCACTACGATCTTATTCGGCCTAGCCGTAGGCTCTGTCCGTCTCCCTCATCATCAATCCGAGCTCCAACGAAGAGACGATGCAGTCGACATTACACTTCCGAACTGTTGGTGCTTCGACGCATCAATCGATCCAAAGTCCGTGGACTATGGAGTTCCAGATGCGACCCTGACCCAAAAAACCTGCAAACAGTTCCCTGGTGCATTTTATAAGACCTCGGATACGTGGAATCCAGACCACCCAACTCAAGGATTTGTAAGAGCGCAACCTTGCTATAGTGAGTGTTGAAGAGAGGTACTGATCGATGCTGTTAGTGCTGGAATAAGAAATGGACAGAGCCGGGGAAAATTGTGCAGCCATTTGCGGATGCGTGTTGGAAGCAGTCGAAAGACTGCAAGTACAACTCATGGTGTGAGTACAGCGGCTCGAACCTCACCTGGACGGCATATTACGATGGCTGTCCCGCTCCTAAGAATGGAGGATGAAGTTCTTGTCCCAAGCCCGGGGCCTCCCAACACCACCGGCCCCGCCACGATACGGCAGGTGGTATCACAGCACCGTACACCGCAGAATTGGCCTGAACATCAAATGGCATTGAGACGATGGCCGGGTGCAACTCCAACAGCCCTGCGAAGCGGGAGGGTGGCATCCGCACTGTACCTGTATCTCCCATCTCATACAGCGCGCAACGCTCTTCAGTCCTGGTGGGAGAAATCATACACATGCAGTCTTCGCCCTTTTTCCATGTTCCATTCCCACTTATTATTACAAAGTCGCGCCGAGCCCTTGCTTACGGCATCCTCGCATGGAAGGAATCCAGTGTCAGCTGTACTAGGGATATGTGGCGCAAGCTGAGATTTGCCCTGGCCGGGTCGGAAGCCTATTATGTTATTCATAGCCACCTGCCTCGCAAAGGCCTGCTGGCTTCAATGTCGGGTCGAGTGCGGAAAGCATCGTGCGCCCATCAGCGTTGGGTTCTGTCTCGAGTTCCGCATCCCTCATGCGTGGTCGGAGGAGGTGCCAGCCTCGGAGGTGTGATGGCGATGTGATGTTGACCCCGGATGAAACTACGCGTGAACAAGGGCTGATCGCCTTAGTTCCATGCACTGCCGCCGCCTGTGGCTATTCTTTGCATGGGTGATGCAGCTCTGGGGCGTTGCTATACAGCTGCTGCATTCAAGTTGGGAGACTGACCTGCTCCACCGTTGCCGTTCGTTGCTCCAAGACCGATCACACTCGTTGTCCCTGGTAACTGCACTGCACTGCTCTGCCGCTCCCGCAACCGGAAACTTGTCTGCCTCTTCGCCCGCTGCGACGCAATCGTTCCAGGCGCAGCGCAGCGCAGCGCAACTCGACAGCCTGATTCGACCCCTCGCATTATTTGTGCTATTGTTCCGCGCCGGCGCGTCGTGAACCATCCATCATTCGCGAGCACCATCGAGAGTTGGGAAGGCACAACAGAACAGCGATTAGCCAGCGTCGCCATGAGCTACAACCCACTAGGTACGTCGAGTTCGCGTTTCTTTGGCGTCTCGAGCCCGTCTGAGCATTGGGACAAACAAGCGATCCCCCTGCGTCGCTCAACGTGCCCGCATCCCAGTGCAAGCCTTCACACACTTCGATTCACTGTTCTGCCCTTCATGTGACACAGCAGCGACTCGGTCGAAAACTCACCTGCATTCCACAGGCGGCTACGGCCACGGCAGTCATCCAGACGCCCACGACTCCGACCCAAACAACCCATTCATGGACCGACACCACTCCCCAGATCGCTACCACAGCCCGGCCTACCAACTGGAGGACCGACCTTATCATGAACCCCTCGAGATTCCCATGGGTCCCGGGCAGTACGCTGCGGCAGCATCGAGTGATCGACTGGCAGCGCAGCCAACATACGAAGTCACAAACATGCCTGGGACGTACGGCCACGCTCAAGCATATGACGATACGCATACACAGGGATACACTCCGAATCCATACCAGCAAGCGGCGCATCAGGGGAGGGGAGAATATAATCTGAGTCCGCATCCACAAGAGCAGCATCATGATCAATACCTCCATCAAGAGCCCGCCTCGCCTTTTCACGACCAGGCTACACCATATGACGCGCCGCAGCATCCATACTACCAAGACGAGCCCGATAATCGCCCCATGCTTCAGCCAGACACATCTTACGGGCCCGACCCGCATCAGATGCAACCCGATTCGTCGCACACCGATCTCGAAGGTGGATTTAATGATCCGCCGCCTATCAAAGCGCCGATCCGAAGATGGAAGACCGTGAAGGAGGTGCAGCTGTTCAATGGCAATTTGGTGCTTGACTGCCCCATTCCACCTCGTTTGTTGAATCAGGTTCAACATGCGCAGCCGCCAGAAAGAGATGAGTTCACACATATGCGATACAGCGCAGCGACTTGCGATCCGAGTGAATTTTTCGATCACAGATTCACCCTCAGACAGCGCTTGTTTGCAAAGCCCCGCCACACTGAGCTGTTCATCGTGGTAACCATGTACAATGAAGAGGACGAACTATTTGCAAGGACGATGATTGGTGTGATCAAGAACATCGAATACATGAACTCCCGGACGTCTTCTAAGACGTGGGGCAAAGAAGCTTGGAAAAAGATTGTGGTGTGTATCGTCTCTGACGGTCGTGCCAAAATCAACCCACGAACGAGGGCCGTTCTGGCTGGTATGGGTATCTATCAAGACGGCATTGCGAAGCAGCAGGTCAACGGCAAGGACGTGACGGCGCATATCTACGAGTATACAACTCAGATGACTCTGGATATCAAAAAGGGCATTGTGCAGGTGAAGAAGGGTACTACCCCCGTGCAGATCCTCTTCTGTCTAAAGGAGAAGAACCAGAAGAAAATCAACTCGCACAGATGGTTCTTCCAGGCTTTCGGAGAAGTTCTTCAGCCTAACATTTGCGTCCTGATCGATGCAGGAACTCGACCCGGACGGAGCAGTATCTACGACCTCTGGAAAGCCTTTGATCGAGAGCCTATGTGCGCCGGCGCATGTGGTGAGATCAAGGCCATGTTGGAGCACGGAAAAAACCTCATCAATCCGCTCGTGGCCGCCCAGAACTTTGAGTACAAAATGAGCAATATCCTCGACAAGCCACTGGAGAGTGCTTTCGGCTTCATCACTGTGCTTCCTGGAGCTTTCTCGGCGTATCGCTTTGTTGCTCTGCAGAACGACAAGACTGGTAACGGGCCCCTGGAGCGGTATTTTGCCGGTGAGAAGATGCATGGTGCCAATGCTGGCATCTTCACAGCCAACATGTATCTTGCCGAAGACAGAATTTTGTGCTGGGAGCTCGTTAGTAAACGGAATTGCTCGTGGATCTTGCAGTATGTCAAATCGGCTACAGGCGAAACTGATGTCCCCACGGAAATGGCCGACTTCATTCTGCAGAGAAGAAGATGGCTAAATGGCTCTTTCTTCGCTGCAGTCTACGCCCTCGCTCATTTCTACCAAATCTGGAGGTCACATCATACAGCACTCCGGAAGTTCTTCTTCCTCATTGAATTCATTTATCAAGCGATCAACATGATTTTCGCCTGGTTTGCCATCGTAAGTATTGACGCATTTACTGATCTGATTCGCACTCTGACTTCCTGCAGGGGAACTTCTTCCTGGTCTTCCGGATCCTGACAAGCTCGCTATCCGATAAAAGTCTCCTCGGCACTGCTGGTCTCGTCTTGTCCATCGTGTTCGAGTGGAGTTACCTGGCAATTCTGGTCACTTGTTTCGTGCTAGCGCTTGGCAACAGGCCTCAAGGAAGCAACAAGCTCTACATGGCCCAGGTCTACTTCTGGGCCATTCTCATGTGTTACTTGCTCTTCGCTTCGGTCTTCATCGCGGTCAAATCGATCCAAACACAAATCGCCGAAAACCATGGCTTCAACTTCGTGATGCTTTTCACCAACAAGCTCTTCTTTACGCTCATCATCTCTATGGCTTCGACTTGGGTCTTGTACCTCGTTGCCTCTATCCTGTTCCTGGACCCCTGGCACATGGTCACCTCCTTCGTTCAGTACCTGCTCCTTACGCCGACATATCTCAACATACTGAATGTGTATGCTTTCTGCAACACGCACGATATCACATGGGGTACCAAGGGAGACGACAAGCCCGAGAAACTTCCTGCGGCCAATCTGAAACCCGGCGGGAAGGTGGACGTGGCCATTCCCACCGATGACGCAGATCTCAACACCCAGTACGAAGAGGAGCTCCGCACCTTCTCGACCAAGTACGCCGCTCCCGCCAAAATCATCACACAAGAACAAAAACACGAGGATTACTACAAGGGCTTCCGATCGACAGTGGTGGTGGGCTGGATGTTGTGCAACTTGGCTTTGGCTGCCATCGTGCTCAATGCCGGTGGTCTGAACCGCGTCAATGTCAGTGATGATGATGACGAGACGGAATCTGAGCGAAGCACAATTTACATGGCTGTGGTACTTTACTCCGTTGCTGGTCTGGCTGCGGTGAGGTTCATTGGATGTTGTTGGTTCTTGGTTACCAGGTTGTTCAGAGGCGTATGAGAAAAGGGGAACTCGTTCACGATTGGATGATCAGACGGCATTTGATGATTGGTCTTTGCATAGCGCTCGCATTGCTCGCGGCTTGAGTCTGGGAAGAGATACCCCCCCCCCATTGGTGTTGGTGAGCGTGTGCGCGTCGGCCGCGACCTTTTCGACAGTGGTATAGGAATGCACAGAACATGAGAAAGCTTCTCGTGGTATCAAACACTACCGATCATTTCCCAGTTACGAGCTGTCCAGTCTCTGCTCAGGGGAGCTTCTCGTAAGTCCAGACTCCGCTCTTGTCGAGTCTTTCCCTCGGAATGCTAGCATAGACCGCAAGCAGATGATGAGGGTCCCGAACACTCCTTGAGGCTCTCGAGAAAGCGAGGGCGTACAAGATCTCGGTTCAGCCTGATCCCGGCCCTGACGCTGAGCAGAGTGCTCGCTTGTGATTCTGTCTATATGTATCTCCCCGCATGTGACAACATTACTGAGTGGTGGAGATTCTCGCCGCGCCTCACACCAGCTCACTCACTTCCGCTCTTGCCATGGCAATACTCACCTCAACGGCTCGGAGCTATGGCCAGGCTGCGGCACGCCGACATGCGTCCGCAGCACAGGGTCCAGCGCACGCAAACACCAAACACTCGAGCTCGCTCGCTTCAACTCTTCACCTTGACACACGCACGTTCCGTGATACTGAAAAGCACTGCAACGTCGCCTCGTCATCCGGCTCGAACCATCCACACTTGTGCTTCACCAGGTATGTGTCGTCACCGTCGCCGTCGCCGCCACGGATCGTGTCTGTCTACTGACTGCACTCGTAACAGGCACTGCTGTTCCATACGAGACCTTTGTGCAACACCATCCCATCTCCTGACACCATGGGTACAGATACTTGGCAGATGGACGCCACTGGTAAGACACGTGCTCCGTTCTCCACTTCACCACTAACAGACACACAGACTCTGTCGACAACTCCTGGAAGATGGATGCCGGCGCCGGGGCCAACAATGGCTGGCAGGCCGATGGAAACCCCAGTGCTGACGACTCGGGTTTCTCCGCTGAGAACATCAGCAAGCACGCGAACGGACCACACGATGGAGGCTGCCGCAACTGTGGTGACGAGGGCCACTTTGCTCGTGACTGCCCAGAGCCACGCGGCGACGGCGGTGGAAACTCCAGAGAGTGTTACAAGTGAGTCCGACCTCAATTCGTCGTCCTCCGGGTTCTGGCTGACGTCTGTTAGCTGCGGCGAGACTGGCCACAACAAGGTCGAGTGCCCCAATCCCCGTGTCGAGCGCGACTTCACTGGCGAGTGCCACGGATGTGGTGCAGTCGGTCACCGCGCCGCCGAGTGCCCAACAGCTCCTGCACGGAAATGTCGTGTCTGCCACGAGGAGGGCCACGCTGCGGCCGACTGCAGTGCCAATCGCATGCACGAGATGTTCAAGTCGTTAGGCATCCAGAATATGTCGGCAGAGGACGCTTGGGCTGCTGTTGAGGCCGGTGACAAGGAGAAGGATGTCGAGGACATCAAGAAGGTATGTGGCATCGCCCTCGCGTGCACATCATGGCAGTGTGGGTAATCTGTCTACAGGCCATCTTCGCGTATGCCAAGGCATATCCAGCCCTCACATTTGAGGAGCTCGAGCAGACTTTCCGCGATTCTGACATGAACACTCACATCATCGCCAAGGAGCAGGTCATTGCGGACGTTCACACCATCGTTAACCTGCAGGGTAAATCTGGCCAGAAGTACGTCGTCTCGTACCAGTTTTCCGACAAGCCCAAGCGTGCCAAGTTCGCCGAGGGCTGGCCATCGTCCAAGGAGGAGAATAGGACCCGCCTCGCTGAAGCCGGTGTTGTTATGGATGGACTTGTGACCAAGTGCAAGAATTGCGGCGAGCTCGGTCATATCTCCAAGAACTGCACAGAGGAGAAGCAGGAACCAGCCTCAAAGGTGGTCATCACCTGCGCCAACGTGAGTACTGATGCAAACATTCTGTTGCTTTCTCTCGCTAACTCAATAGCTAGTGCAACGAAGAAGGTCACCGTGCTCGTGACTGTACTCAGGAACGCAAGTCCGGCAAGCGTGCTTGTAAGAACTGTGGCTCTGAGGATCACATGGTCAAGGAATGCCCGGAACCTCGCATAGACCTTGAGTGTAACGAGTGCGGCGAGAATGGCCACATGTCTCGTAAGTCCTTGAATTGCGTCTTCTGCAAGATCTCACTCGCTGATTGCGTCCAGGAAAATGTCCAGCCAAAGGCCCCGAAGTCTGCCGTAACTGCGGAGAGGAGGGCCACCGTAAGAACGAGTGCACGAACGAGCGCCAGATCCAGTGCCGCAACTGCGATAAGTGTACGTAGGAATTCCCTCCAACAATAATGGTACATGCACTGATTACATCTCAGGGGGCCACGCCAGCCGCGAGTGTTCAGAGCCGAAGAACATGGACAAGGTTCAGTGCCGTAACTGCGACGAGTTCGGTCACACTGGCCGCGATTGCCCTAAGCCAACCGACTGGTCTAGGGTCGAGTGCACCAAGTAAGTTCATTTGAGTTGTCAACCTGTTGAGACATCGTACTGACATGCTTGCAGCTGCCACGAGAAGGGTCATTCCTTCAAGCGTTGCACCAAGCCCGCCGCCGAAGCTGATGCCGGCGGTGATGGCGGTTGGGGCGAGGGCGCTGCAGGCGTATCTAGCGGTGGTGGCGGTAGCGGTGGTTGGGAGGGAAATGCAGCTCCAGCAGCTTCTTCCAGTGGTGGATGGGAGAATAACGCTGCGTCCGCATCTGGTGCAAGCCGTTGGTAAGGTTGGGTCGATGGGCGCTTGGGCATGCGCTGAGGCTATTGCATGAAGGCAGCGCCGCTGCTGGTACCATTAACATTCATGACTCTACATGGAAGTGCTGCCATAGAACGAGAGGAGGCCGAAAATGTGTATGTTGTCGATGTTTCCCTCCAGCCCTTCGGGTTCATCATCCGACTTTCGATCTCCTGGGCGTATATTTGGAGGGAGCTTTAGCAGGTACACGTCTGCGTTTGTCATCCTGAATCCAGTCATTCTTGCACCTCCGGTTTTGAGTAGGCTTTGATACACCTTATCTTTCCAGCAATATGCCTCTCTCTCCTCTGTCTCTGCTTCCAGCAGCCATTTCAGCCCAGGATCAGCGTTCTTGCATCGACAACTACTGTGACGACTTTTCTAGAAGACCGCAGCGTGTATTCGATGCCCGCAATGCTCTGGCTCCTCACACTCTGCAGCCCCGAATGCTGATATGCAGCGCAAGATCACTGATCCTCCACAATCGAATGCACAAGTCCACGCCGGGTTCGAACCCTGTTATGCAGAAATCGCTGTGCCATGCGCCGCTGGCCCCGACTTCCTGTGTTGTGTGTCGAGCCTTATGCTTTTCGTCGCCGGAGTCATAGCGGCCTCACAGCATACCTTGGCGAGCTAAGATCCAATACGAGTCCAATTCTGCCCGGGACGTCGTCGTGCTGGAGTCGGGACCGTGGGGCACCAGAAGTAGGCTGGTGATCCCCTGTCCGTAGGTGGATATCGCGATCAGGGATCGCAACCTCTAGTGTTCAACTCTGATGGGCTCTGACGCCCTCCATGAAGCCTATGACGCTCACGCACCGACGGAGCCGGGCATACTGGCCACGGGCCCGTACAGTGGGTCTGGCACACAGCATGGCTCGCTCGCCTGCCGCGGGATTTGCATCGCCGTTTCAACACTTTCGAGCGGAGACACTCGAGGAAGCAAAAGTGGTACTTGGCGGCAGTACGCCTGAACACAAGGCTTCGGATCCCCCGAAAGAGGAAACCCGAATCCTGTGATGATATGCGAGACAAAGTGGTGGACAGCAGCCTGCAAAGCAGAAGGATTGCTCATTAGTTCGCTTGTGCATGTCTGCACATATGGCACGCGAGCAAGGCGAACTGGGTACCCACGGGGTGCTCCATTTTTCTGTCACAAGATCGGGGCGATGGTTTCTGCTGCAAGATGATTGTTATAAAATGTCGGCGCTCCGTGCTGGCGCGAACAGCAGATTCCCTTTGCAAAATTGTGAAGCAGGTCCTCTGCAAGGCCTCTTATCTTTTGTGGCCGGAGACTTCTCCCCTTCCGGTGCATTGTTTCGATACTAGGAGGTAGCCGCGGAAGATGTTGGGGCAGCGATTCTATGGCCTTCGAGGCACAAAGCTCAATGTCGCAATTGGTATCATTGCTGGGATGGACTTCTTGCTGTGAGCTGAACTGTAGGAAGATCAAGAGACTCTGGTGGCTGACGTGCACCTAGATTTGGGTATGACCAGGTGAACCATCACAGCAAGGCAAACGACTACCAGATTTCAAATTCTCTAACAGTCTCCAGGGTGTCATGGGAGGTCTATTGACCCTTCCCTCGTTCACAAGTGTCTTCCCTCAGATCAATACGATCGGCCAGTCTGGTGATAGCCCAACTTCCACCATACAAGGAATCACGATCGGCTCTTACAACCTTGGATGTTTCGCGGGAGCCATCATCTGTATATGGCTCGGCCAATTTTTGGGGCGTCGGAGAACAATTTTCGTTGGATCCAGCATCATGGTCGTAGGCGCGGCTCTCCAGTGCTCTGCCTTTGGTCTTGCCCAGCTCATCATTGGTCGTATCATCACTGGAATCGGCAACGGACTAAACACTTCTACCGTTCCTACGTGGCAGTCCGAGACAACCAAGTCGCACAGGAGAGGTCAAATGGTTATGATTGAAGGGGCCTTGATCTCGGGTGGTATCATGCTCTCATACTGGATCGACTTCGGCTTTTCTTTCATCGATGGCGCAATCGCATGGCGCTTTCCCATCGGATTTCAGATCTTCTTCGCCATAATCATCCTGTGTTTGATTCTTGGCCTGCCGGAGTCTCCTCGATGGCTGATTCTGAAAGGTCGCGAGGACGAGGCTGTGACAGTCCTTGCTGCGCTCAGTGATCTTCCAGCCGAGGACGAATATATTCAGAGCGAATTCGTAGCCATCAAGGAGTCTGTGATCGAAGTGAGCCAGGGCACTTTCAGAGAAGTCTTCACTATGGGCAAGGATCGCAATTTTCATCGTGCTCTGCTTGGATATGTCAATCAGATGTTTCAGCAGATCTCTGGTATCAATGTGAGCAGTTCCCTTGAGCCCATATTCACATCTGTTGCTAATGGCATATCAGCTTATCACATACTACGCCGCTACAATATACGAGCAAGAAATCGGTCTCTCTGGCTTCCTCTCCCGTATCCTTGCTGCCGCCAATGGAACGGAATACTTCCTTGCCTCCTGGATCGCAGTGTTCACAGTGGAGAAGATCGGTCGTCGACCACTCATGCTGTTCGGGGCCGTTGGCATGTCTCTCTCCATGGTTGTCCTCGCTGCAGTAACTTCTGTCGGTGGTACCAGTCCCGGTATCGTAGCGGCCGTCTTCCTCTTCGTCTTCAACACATTCTTCGCCATTGGCTGGCTTGGCATGACTGTAAGTCTGCCTCCCCTACCATCACTATACCTACTGACCTTTCCAGTGGCTCTACCCCTCCGAAATCGTCCCTTTGCGGATCCGAGCCCCATCATCCGCGCTCTCAACATCAGCGAACTGGATCTTCAATTTCATGGTCGTTATGATCACACCCATCGCTTTCGCCAAAATCGGCTACCAAACTTACATCATCTTCGCCGTGATCAACGCTTTCATCGTTCCCTCCGTCTACTTCTTCTACCCGGAAACAGCCTACAGATCTCTTGAAGAAATGGACGAGATTTTCGTCAAAAGTAACGACTCCAAGAACGGCTGGTTGGATGTGGTGCACATCGCGAAACCGAAGAATACCCCGAACCGCTATGACAAGAATGGACATTTGTTGGTGAATTATCTTGATACCGAGGAGCATCGGAGGAGGAGTAGTGTTGTTGCGCCGAATAGAGGCAAAGGGATGGGTGGCGAGGCAGAGGCTAAGGAGCGGTCGAGTCATCATGAGACCTATAAGAGGGAGGAAAAGTTCGCTGGGGGAAGCGGGAGCGAAAAGAGTTTGTGATTGCATCTGCTAAGTGAAGGAGGCGGCAGATAGGCTCATGATGAGAAGTCCATACGATTGATACCCTTCGACTTACTCAAGCGCTTTACGACTCGCAAATCCTGATCTCCTTCGCAGTCAACGCCAGCCTTGCCTTTTCCGAACTTTTCCCAGAAGACAGTGACTACTTCATCGATGTACCACACTTATTTCGTCTTGGGCCAAACTTCCTTCACAAAATCCTCCATATCCTTCACGAACAGTTCCGGTTTCTCCATCGCTGCGAAGTGTCCTCCCTCATCATGTTCGCGATACCAAACCAAATTGCCTGTCTCAGCGACCTACAAATCACGGCGGTCAGCAAACCTCTCCAACGGCAGCATCTGCTGGGTGACTCTGGCCAATTGCTTACCCAAGCTCTCGGCACAGGCGCCAACTCCTCCGGATGCCAACTGTATCCCAAGGGCTTCTTGATGTGAAAGTTGGGATCGTTGTGGAAGAACGTCGGATTGGCGCCGAAGAAATGTCGGTATGGGAAGATGGCGCGCGGGAAGGAGTTTGTGAACCAGTACAAAGAGGCGCCGTCAAGGATTTGGTCGAGAGGGGGTGTGGTGTCAGTCCATTGCTGGAATTTCTCGCCGATCCAGGCGAGCAGCGCGAGAGGTGAGGAGGAGAGCACGAGGCCGATTGTGGATGGGCGAGTTCCTAGAACAAAATATCTTCAGTCGTGCATCTTGTATAAGGAGGCCCGGGGTTGGACATTACCATGTTCCCTCGCATACGCGTTGCCCATGGTCCCAAAATCCTGACACCTGCCCACGCCCTTCAGTTCCTTCTCACTTAGCCCGTTCGTGTCACCCTGTGCACCGATACAAAAGTGTAAATGCGCAGCCTTGCATGCCTCACTCCTCACAGCCAGAATGCGCGTGATGAAGGATCCGATATCTCCACCTTGCGAGATATATCCGTCTGCGAAACCGAGGCCGATCATCAACTTGTCCAACACTCCAGCCATATCTTCGGCGGTGCTGTTGCGGTCGAGGGGTGGTCCATTGGTGTAGCCATAGCCTGGGAGGGAAGGGACGATGACGTGGAATGGGAGCTCATTTTCCGACCATTTGCCTCGCATGACATCTAGACTGTCCAAGAATTCCAGAATGCTGCCGGGCCAACCGTGCAGGACCAGAAGCGGGACGGCATCGGGTTTCTTGGAGAAGAGGGCGAGGAATTGTACGTCGTAGGTGAAGCCGCGGTCTTCGACTTGCGCGGTGAAGTTAGGGAAGGAATTGATTCTGTCCTCACATTTTCTCCAGTCATAGCCATTTTCCCAACGTTGTTTGGCTTCGGTGAGCCAGGACTGAGAGATACCAAAGTGAGTATAGTCTTTGACGTTGGCGACCTGGTTCTCATATGTCTGGAAAGCACGTTAGTGAAGTTAATGGCAAGATGTTAAGGGAGGTGGTAACCTTTGGTCCAATTCTGGAGAGCTTGAGAAGCTGTTTGAAGTCGTTCAACTCTTCGTCTGAGATGTGGCATTTAAAGGACTTGGCTGTCAGTTGAGCCTTGGACGGGAGGGTATCGAAGGGCATGATGCTGCTTTTCCGTTACTCGTTCTAGCTCATACAGCAGTTGGGAGCAGACAAAAGAGGTGGGGTCAAAGATGAAGTATGTTTGTAACGTTAAGTATTCCTGCGGGCACTTACGATCTGCTGCTCTACCTCGGGGCTGTTCCTGTTCCAGCATAGTGTACTCGTCTCGAGGACGAAAGGACGACAGCCATTCGCACGAGACTATAGCAGCCATTGCGTGGTCGTCAACATCTCTAAAGAGGGGAGCATTCAAAGCTAGTGAGCTCTCGAAAGCTTTTCAATTCCTCCTTCTTGCCGAGCTGGTCCACGCCAAGCTCTGTGAAAAGCAAATCCATGGAAGGTATTCCGTGACACCGCCAATGCCATAGCTACTGCTCTGAATCCTGGCTCTCGTACTCATACTCCTCAGCCTCGCCATCCACAAGCGGTACAACACGAAAGTCGACGAATGCAACGCCTTCACCATGGCCAGATTCTATCTCGACTAAGTACTGCATATTGAGCACGCCGTCTCCGTCCAGACGCAGCGAAACTTTACTCGCCGAAGCCATTGCACGCTGTGCGGCTTTGATCAAGCTGAATTTGAAGCTTGCGCTCGTTTTTGACGGGCAGTGAAACGTCTCCAGAATGGGAGTATCCGAGTCAGTATGAGTGGTGAAGTCGACGGTCGCCGAGCCCAAAGCGCCCGTCGCTGTGAATGATAGATTGGCAGTTCTCGACGTGGGTGATGCTTGAATGGTCAGTTCGGATGGGCTCATGGAGCTGATTTCAGCAATGGCTTCAAGCATGCTACTGGAGCGCATGATGGTCTTGAGAGACAGGCTGTCGCGATTGAATGGGATGTCTTCGCTAGTGTCCGCTTCGTAGGTCGTCAGGTCGCAGGTAGTGGTAACGCCAGCTTCCGACATGTGAATGCCAAGCGGACTGCCTTCCCCGTCATAAGTGATGGTACAAATGCCCGACATACCCAACGATTGATTGCTGAAAGCATTGATTCCGGCATGGCGATTCAGACGGTGGGCAGCGAATGAGTCGTACTCCCCAGGCCGCTTGGTTGTGCTCGGGTCTGATATGCTGAAAATATTGAGTGTCTCGAGGAGAGACTCGAGGTTGATTTCGAAAATGGGAGGATCTGGCGTATCGTCCTGAGACGCAGGTGCTGCAGGTGCATTGTATGAGTAAGAAGTGAACAAAGCCTTCTCGAGAAACACAAAAGCTTCCATGACACTGCCCTCCTCTGTGCTGAACCTTAAGCCTTCGGGCGAGACACGGACGTGTGCTTTCTTGGCGAAGGCGATACAGCGGAGGAGCAGCAATATTTGACGTGCCGAAGATGAGACAGCAGTGAAAAGCGGGGTGTGGTTTGCCATTATGTGGTGGAGGACAAATCAATTCAGATCGGGTATCTTCTCTTCAGATCCTAGCTCATACGCCCACCTCTCGCAATGTGGCCACTGCCTTGCTTCTGTTCTGAAGCAGCCTTGTGATGTATAGAGCAATATAGAATGTCACGAAGAATGCAGTCAGAGCCCAGGTCAGGACGAACAGCGTTGACGAGACCGGATGGAACTTGCGCTTGTTCGGTCTCTGTACTGGCTGCTGTAGTGAAGTGTTGAGGGCGCGGCGGGGCTTGTACAGCTCGAACACCTGGGAGTCGTTGTTCCGACGGTAGCGAGGTCGTACTTCGGACGAACGAGACTTATACATAGACGCCGACTGCGCAGATCATATATACCGCACCGAAGCTGGGAGGATCAGTACTGGGTCTGTGGAAGTTTCAGGGCAATGCTCACCCGAATGCTAGAGAGGCGGGGATGGCGAAGGTAGGGAGGTTCTTGAGGGAAAGGTCTATCACATGTCAGTCTTGGCCCTATCGCGCGCGCGAGTGAATGCTGCGAGGAGATGCATACTCAGGCCGAACAAGCTGGACAGGACGAGGCCAGCCAGGAGCAGCACAGAACCGATGAGAAACTGAGCGTCTTTGCCGACGTTGGGAATGAAAGGCTGCTTGGCAGATGCCTCCCAGATGGCGTGGAGTGATTGCGGAGCAGACATGGGGGATGTGTAGGCAGTCGGTGGTTCTGCTGGTGATCCTGCTGGATTGTTGACTGGTGAATAGTTGACAGTTGGCGGTGGCTCAGTCGCGCTTCACACGCGCCGGACTCAGCTCCGCCACTTTCGGCTGCTCGACCTCCACCCGCAAGCACTCCACCTACTCACCACGCCATCGTCCCAGTAGCACTAGCTGCTATGCAGTAACAAGTATGGCAGCCGTCAAGGAAGAGAAGCGCAAGGCGGAAGAGAGCATCAACGGCCACGACTCGAAGCGCCTTAAGCCATCTGTATCGCCTCCCGCGGACGACGACGACGACGATGACGACGACGACGATGAAGTGCCTACCATCAACCACGCCGCCTACCCAGAAAAGCCGGCTGTCGTCGAGGAGCGCAACGGCGACATATCCTTCTACGTCGTCAATAATGACAACAAACCCGCCTCCTTCATCATCCTCACCGGCCTTAAATGCATTTTCCAGAAGCAGCTGCCTAAGATGCCCAAGGACTACATCGCACGACTCGTCTACGACCGGACGCATATGAGCATAGCAATCGTCAAGCGGCCTCCGCCGGGCAGTCTAGCCGAGAGCTCTGGGCTCCCGGGCGAGGTGGTTGGAGGCATTACATATCGCCCCTTCAAGGGCAGGCAGTTCGCTGAGATCGTCTTTTGCGCAATCAGCAGTGACCAGCAGGTCAAGGGATATGGAGCACACCTCATGAATCACCTGAAAGACTATGTCAAAGCCACCAGCGACGTCATGCACTTCCTCACCTACGCCGATAACTACGCTATTGGCTACTTTAAGAAGCAAGGATTCACCAAAGAAATCACGCTGGACAGACCAAAGTGGATGGGTTACATCAAAGACTACGAAGGAGGTACAATAATGCAGTGCTCCATGCTTCCGAAGGTCAGATATCTCGAGTCAGGCCGAATGCTGCTCAAACAGAAAGCAGCCGTCCATGCCAAGATTCGAGCTGTGTCCAAGAGCTACGAGGTCCACCAGCCACCAGCGGTCTGGCGGAAAGCAAAGCCAGGTCAGCCACTTCCCGAAATCAACCCTCTTGAGATTCCAGCTATCAAAGCGACTGGATGGTCCGCAGACATGGATGCGTTGGCACAGATGCCACGTCGCAATCCAGCTCACAGTCTACTAGTGACCCTGCTCTCCGCTTTGCAGAGCAGTTCCGCTGCTTGGCCATTCCTGATGCCCGTCAATGGAGACGAAGTCCACGACTACTACGAAGTCATCAAAGAGCCTATGGACTTCAGCACTATGGAGAAGAAGTTGGAAGGTGACCAGTACGAAACAGTCGAGGACTTCATCAAAGACACTTTGCTCATCGTCCGAAATTGTAAGCGGTATAATGCAGAGACCACCCCTTACGCCAAGGCTGCGAACAAGCTGGAGAAAGAGATGTGGAAGAAAGTTCGCGAGATCCCTGAGTGGTCGTATCTCGAACCTGATAACTTTGAGAGTAAGTAAGATCAGTATTGAGTGGGATCCTGATATGCCTTGGCAGCTGCGCTCCGAGGCACCGCGGATCAACCTCTCTTTTGAATCTTGAGACATTCGCTGATCATTCACCTCTTAGGTACGAACCGGCCGGCCGAGTAGAACTCGCCTCCGAAAGGTAGATCTGGCAGACCTATCTAACTACAGCCTCACAATCTTCCTGATGATACGTTCGCTGACATCGCTCCGCTTTCAGGCAGGGGATTCAGACTTGCGAGTGCAGCGGCGACGGCCGCTGCCTCTTGCCCGCGGGAGACTTCGAAGCCAAATGGCAGACAAGAACGTCGAACTGCACAAGCGGCAAAACCATCAAATATCTTCGCCGGTCAAAATGTTACGCGGCAGGATGACAAGGAGAAGTCTACAAATGAACGGGATCTGCCGAGTTATAGTGTACTTCAGAATGAGGTGCCGGTTTGGGTGCTTCCACAGTCGGAGGCGACTCGGCATACAAAGACGCTTCCATCATCACATCTCAGCCTTCAACAGAACAAGAAATTGGACGGAATGCTGTTGACCCATGCACCGGGGCACGAGGAGGCGTCTGAGGAGAAGAGTCTACACGATCGCGACCCAACGCTGTCCGCGCCTAAGTCACTGCCATTAATTCAGTCAGAAGCGAGCCCAGCCACTGGAGCTACACCAGTTCTTCCAAAGTCAGCCCACCGGAGAGGGCGGCCTAGGCGGTTGTCGCTTACTGACTCGCAACCAGCGGATATCAACGAATACGCACAACCAGGTGAAAGCTTGGACTGGAAAAAGGTTGCTGATCCGGTAGAGCGGAAGCGTACCCGGAACACCATCTCACGTCGGGCGAATACGGCAGACAATGGCATCGTATCAAAAGACATTTCCGTGATGGCCAATATTTTGAAGTATACGAGACCGGGAGAAAACCTGGACTGGACCAAAGTTTCCGATATGCGTGAGCGTCGGCGAATGCAAAACATCATCAACTCTCGCAAGAGGACTGATCAAGCTCAAAGAGGCAGGCCTTCAAATGTTGCTGTCTCTACAAGTTTGAGTAACCCGGTGCCGCCCAATCCTGTTGCCGATGCTCAGGATATCACCCCTTCCACAGAAGTCGACGTTTCCTTACTGCTTGCCTCGACCACTCTAGATGCAGATTTTGAGTATGACGAAGATTATCAACATGGCAATTGATTGACGATGGAACGAATAATGAGAAGGCACCTAATCCTGCATCAGCAGTATTACAATTAGCCTTGAGCTCGGTTTCAAAGCAGGAAAGGCGCGAAACACAGTTCACTCTGCGTAAAGAAGGAAATAACTTTACCTTATGCAACCCATACCCCACTTGAACCTGCCAAGCTTGCGCCATCGTTCTGACTAAACATGAGCTCTCGGTCTATACCTGCGCAGCTGTGATCCACCTCTGCCAGCTCTCTCCGTGCTATTGAGACACCTCATTCGCATTCTCACAACGATGTCCACCTCCAAATCCTCCAAGGAGATCATCCTGTATGACTTGCCCAGCCGTGGTTTAAATCCTACATGCTGGTCTTTAAATCCTTGGAAAGGTAAGTGCACCATAAACGTGACCCGCTCTTGCACGTGAAGTAACACGAATCTTGCGATCCAGCCCGACTCATCCTCAACTACAAGCAAATCCCATACCGCACCCACTGGCTCTCCTACCCCTCCGTCGCGCCCTACCTCAGCAACCTAGGCATCCCACCCAATTCTCCCACCCTCAACCCCAACGCCACCTACTCCATTCCCGCCATTTCTCTCTCGGACGGAAGACACGTCATGGACTCCCTCGCCATCGCCAAAGCCATCCAGGAGGAGTTCCCAGAACCGCACATCGATTTCGGCCCCGATGACGGGAAAAGCGTACAGGACGCCGTGTTGAAAGTCAACAAAGCTCTCGCACCGATCGTCATCCCACGCATCCCGGAAATGGTTTTAGACGATGCCTCTCAGGAATACTTTCTCGAAACTCGAGCGAAGAGGTTCGGAATGGAGCTCTCGGAGCTGGCGAAGACGGAGCCGGATTGGAAGGGTGCGGAAGAGGGTTTGAGGGAAATTGCTCGGATTTTGAGCGCGAGGGCGGATGGTGAGGAAGGGGTGATGAGGTGGGAAGATTGCATTTTGGCGGGATACTGGAGGTTTGTGGAGAGGGTTGATAAGGATGGCGATTTGGTGGCACGGGTGGTGGGTTTTGATGGAGGGTTTCAGAGGCATAGGGAGAGGATGGGAAAGTGGTTGGAGAGGGATGATTGAATGAAGTTGTGGGTGGTGGTTGGTACGTCGGTATGGTGGTTGGGTGAGTGAGCGAAGTGAAGGTAGCACTCAAAGGTGCTATGGCAGGGTGAATCGTCGCGCAAGCTCTTCCGCCCAGATCTTATCCTCGCGAGCCAGTGCCTATCATTCGACAGCTCTGTGAGTCAACGGAAGCAGCCGTGATCAAACACAGGTGGTATTATTGCGAACACAGCCTCCAATCCAAACCCTTTCTTAGGTACATCAAAGTCTGCACTCACACTCTAGCGACCTTGGGCTCGTTCCCAGGAGCACTGAGTCCATGTCCACCAGCGCGTGGCTCAGCCAAAGGACCATGTGGTCCACTCATAGGAGCATCTGGCCCATTCCCAAGACCGCCTGGCAACGTCGGTCCAAGGTCGCCTGTCGGCCATACCTTCCTGTGGACACGCGGCTGCAGAATTAAGGTGCAGATGAACATGAAGGCAGCGATAACGGCAGCCACAACGGTGCCATTCCATCCCCTGCAAGCCCAGCTCAGGCCTAGCTTTTCACATCGGTGTTTGGACGCTCCAGCCAAGGCTTCCACGGCGATCATGCCAGCCAAGAAGACCGAGTCACATATGCGACTGGCTTTTACCAGTTTCGAGCATCCAGGCGTGAAGATCACGGACAGGAAGCGTCCCAGACACCAGATCTGCGTGAGGCAGGCGACGACCAGGAGAAGGACGACGGGCCAAGACCGTGCTGTGTCGTAGGTGGTGAAGAGCTGAGCCCGAGAGGTCGAATGTCAGTAAACGTAATCTCGAAGAGTTCGACGATGCGACTGGCTTACGTAGATGAATGTGGCGGTGATATCAAATGTGACCCAGAAAGCGACGAAGTAGGCTATGGCCATGACAACACGCATGGCACCTCCCTTTAACTCCATGGCGAGCGTCTCCGTAGAATGTTAGTCCTCGATGCTGCTGTAGATGACGCTGGTATGCTGTGGTGGAGCTGGATTGTGGAGGTGTTTCTCTGGAGATGTCAAGTCGATGGAGGACATGGAGTTCGGAGTTGAAGCAATGACATGTTTATCCAGCGACATGAGCCTGCCCCTTCATCTGAAAAGCGTTCGGCTCAGCAGGAGCAAGCAGAGAGCAAGGAAAGTGTCCCCGCCACCAGGTCACGAAGATCTGAGTCTTCCATGTTGTCTCCCTTGGTCATTGTGCTGCGATGGTTGTGCACAAGACGTAGGGTCGTGGAGTTTTCGACCTTGTTTTTGCGAGCATGGCCACAAAGTCCCAATGGACTCATAAGACGGTGGCTGTACACCTTGAGTCTACCCATGACTACTTTTATATGACAATGCCGCTTCGTCATGCATGTGAGTGGCTGTTGAAACTTGGTCTAATGCAGCAGACCACCAACCAGATGACGATCGGGAGCAAGAAAACATACTGGTGGATTTGCCGCATTGATCAACCCTGGAGACCGCGTCCGAGGCATAAGTCCAGCACGTGATATTGCTTTGAGCTGCTAGGGTTGGACGTAACAGAGTGATGGAGATTACAGCCATTTACGCTTGAACGTTTTTGCCATCAGGAATTGTTGTAGAGTCGGCAACTTGCCTTGAGAATTTGCGGCCGCCCGAAAAAATCGATCCTCGGTCCCGATCCTAGGATATTGAAAACTCTCCGTATAAGTGTATGCTTCAGCAGATACATCGGCCATTACTGGGATATACTGCCTAGATTCGCCGTCCGACATCTCTCGGAACACGATATTCCGCTTCAAAAGGCGAACGACTTCGCGGAAGATCAGCTCCATCATTGTGGCCCAGTATTCGGACTGATCGACTTCCACGTTTCCAGCAAGCGCCTGTGGTATCACGGATCATGCCCATGAACTCATGCCTCGATGACAGCAGTGCATTTGATCTCCACCAGCAGTCTTGGATTTGGCAGTGCTCGCACCTCCACCGTCGTTCTTGCCGGCGCATTTGCTCGATCGGGCCAAACATTATTCCACGCAGCATTCATACCATTATAGTCGCCCTCCATGTTGACCAGGAAGACAGTCGCATCGACCACATTCGCAATGCTTCCTCTGCCGTTCGATGCTCCTTTGATAATGGTATCGATGTTCCGGAGCACAGCAGCAGTTTGCTCTTTGACATCAAGTTCGAAACTTCCGTCGGCATTTTCTTTGACGCCGTCCCAGGTTCCGTCGCCTCGCCTAGAGGAAGTTCCTGAAACGTAGATCGTCTGCGTTTGCGAGCTTACAACCCGGGCATGAGGGTAGTTCGCAAGACCTTGGGCGCTCCCACTTGGTAGAAAAAATGGTGTACTCTTTTGGTTTGCCATCCTGATTTTTACCCGCGCGGTGCTGGGAAGACTGTTGAGGCTACACGAGTGATGGTGATATGTGTTCACGGAATCGAAGAAGGTTGAAGGACGATAACCGGAATATCGGAAGACAGCGGAAGGCGCCGATGAGGACTCGGCCCGCGCACCATGGTCATGCCATCGGAATATGGATAGTTCGGACCTTAGTGAAGACATCTCTGCTGTATGCACCTCCTTCACGGCCGATTCCAGAGCTTTTCATCCCGCCAAAGGGTGTAGCGAGCTGACGGACGAGCCAGCAATTCACCCAGATCATACCACTATCAATCTGTTCCCCGACTCTTCGCATTCTCGCACCATCGCGAGTCAACACAACGGCTGCAAGGCCGTTGGGATTGTCATTCGCCAGTTTAATGCCTTCGTCTTCGTCTTCGAAAGGTGAGATCGTTACGACAGGACCGAAGATCTCCTCTCGCATGATGGCACTATCCGTGGAGACACCAGTAAGAATGGTTGGCTTGATCCAGTAGCCTTCTTGCGGTACCTCACATGGTGTCTCTCCTAGCTGGAATGTTGCACCTTCCTCTTGTGCAAGCTGAAGATATCCCCTTACCTTATGATAGTGAGTCAAGGACACCACAGCGCCGACATTCTGTCCGACTCGGTAATGCTCGGCCACGTATGCAACATAGCGGGATACAAAACACTCGTATGCGCTTTGTTCCACATAAATCCGAGAGCCGCATAGACAGATCTCACCCTGGTTCTCAAATGCTGCAGCTGCCGCAGTCTTGATCGCTGCATCAAGGTCCGCATCGGCGAATACCAATGTCGGATTCTTGCCGCCAAGCTCCAGTGATAAATGCTTGCCAATGTCGTCGACTGTATCTCGACGAATCTGGCGTCCTGTAGCAGTTCCTCCTGTGAAGCTAATACCATTGATCAAATTATGCTTCACGAGTGCCGCTCCAGTCGGGACTCCTGCTCCGAAAACAACGTTCAGAACACCTGCTGGCAATCCCGCTTGACGACAAATGTCGGCAAGCACTGAGGCAATCAGCCACATTTACGCGCTCGTTCCATACTTCGATGACTTACAGAAAGCAGTAACAGACGTCAGTTCACTGGGCTTCGCCACCGCTGTACATCCAAATGCTAGGCACGGCGCGATCTTCCAAGTGAGCAAATATAATGGCATGTTCCAAGGTGAAATCAATCCAAATACACCCAGAGGACTCCGATGTTCATACGTTAGTACATTCCCAGGGTCTGTGAAGCGAGCGGCGCTATCGTCGTGCAGGATATAGCTCGCGAAATATCGGAAATTCGATTCGGCTCGATCGATTTCAATCTGAGCACGAGCGAACGTCTTGCCTTGATCGATACTCTCCCAAGCGGCAAGAGTATCTCGTTTCTCGGAAATCAAATCTGCGATCTTGTTTAGGATCTTCGAACGTTGTGTTCTCGAAGTTTTCGACCACGAGGGAAAGGCCTTGTTGGCTGCTTCGACTGCTCGATCGACTTCCGTAGTGCTGCTATTTGGCACCTTCGCGTACACCTTGCCGGCCTGTGGATTGAAGGCATCGATGTGCTCCGATGGCGAGGATTGAAACTCGCCACCGATGAAGTTCTGCAGGGTGATGTGCTTCGTCGTGAACACAGAATATGCATTGAGGGACTCTTCGTAGGTCTTGACGCCCCAGAGTTGATCCAAGGTCTTTGCCGCTGCTTGTTGTGCCATGTCGTACTTTGGAAGAGCGCCTGGTTTGCTGCAGATATGTCCACGATCTTGAGCTTGGGAGATCTGATTGTATTCCAATCAATCGGGTACCAAGCAAACACTCAAAAGCCAATTGCTCTCGAGGCACACGGTACCCATGAGTTTGTGACTTTGCTTGACCGAACTGAGTGGACCGAGTGATACCGCTGATAGCTCTCGTCTTAGAAGATTGGAAAGTGCGCTAGCCGAAGTGCAACAACCGATCCCAAACTTCAGCCAGCAAATACTGATATGCAAATCTCTTCGCTCCCAACAGGGCAGCACTTGGAGTACGGAGCCAAGATGTGAAACTAATATTCCAATGGTGGTCGAGCAGACCAGGTGTCTACAGGGAAATTTTCAAGCTCGACGTTATTGTGGGCACTGTCACAGCCTACATGCTGGCATGACCAGCCGGCAATGCTCGAATGATCTATGCATTTCTTTACAGTAGTACGATGGCGGTGACAAAAGCTTCAATACTGAGAGACTGCTCAGTTGAGATGAGTTACGTCTCGTCTCGCTCTTCATCTCTTAGTCCCACTCTTAAGCAGATGCGCCCATCTCGGGTCATCTAAGAGACCAAGGAATTGCAACGCATTCCACGACAGCATTCTGACCCTTTCTTCCCAGCTTAAAAACTCTTCTAATCGTGTATCAGAGCTCAGCATCTTCCCTACTTCTGGCACCTCCCCTAAAGGAAATGGATAATCACTTCCCATCACAATTCTTCCAGCCCCAACCTTCTTCACCAGATACCCCAGCAAATCCGGATCATGCACCAAACTATCGATCCAGATATTGTCGCGCAAACAAAGATGCTCCATCGGGCTCACGCCCTCCGCTTTCTGCGCCACAAGGTCGGACCGGCAATTGAAGCCATGCTGTATTCTACCGATCAACGTGGGCCACGCGCCTCCTGCGTGAGCGAAGCACATCCTCAATTTGGGGAACCTCACGAAAACGCCGGAGCAAGTGAGCGCGTGCAATGCTAGAGCAGTCTCGCAAGGCATGCCGACGAGCCAGCTACTCCAGTAGCGGTCCCAACGTTTTGGGTTCTCTTTCGTAAGGGAGTAGCCAAGCGGATGCACGAAGATAGGCATGTCGAGGTCTTCACATGCTTTCCAGAAGGGGTACAAAGCTGGGTCGTCGAGTTGCATATCACCGACGGTGGTGCCAATCTCTACGCCAGCTAGTCCGAGATCCTCTTTGCAGCGCCTTAGCTCCGTTATTGATGCATCGACATCTTGAAGAGGTACCGTCGCCAGGCCAATGAACCGGTCAGGGTGTCCCCGGCACACTCCCGCAAGGTCATCGTTGAGGAACTGCGCGAACTTGATGGCAGCTTTGCTCGGCTTGTCGTAGCAGAAGAGTACTGGGACTGTGCTTAGGACTTGCACATCAACATTGGAAGCGTCCATCTCGGCCAGCCTTGTAGCTGGATCAAAGCAGTTCGCTTCAACGGTGCGGAAGAACGTGTCACCGACAAACATATCGACCTTTCCAGGTTCGTTCTTGTTCGGTCTCAGTTGTGGCCAGTCATCTCCATCATTACAATCCGTTCTCAGATCGGGCAACTCTTGTGGCATGATGTGCGTGTGGAAGTCAATCTTGGGCAACGGTTGATGGCTGCGCGTCGGTGCTGCTCTACGGCATTCGTTGGCACAGGAGCCCATTTTCGCAGAAGATATTCTGATCGGGATGTTGACAGACTTGTCCAGGAGCTACCTGGAACGGGAGGAATCTGTTGATGTGGCTAACATGGAACGATCCCTTGCTTGCGTAGAGCTCGGCCTTGTCCAGAATTTGAGTCAGTAGCCTGATTTAGCAAACAAATAGCATACAACATGCAGACTGCCGTCCAAAACAATTCTCGGACCCGCACGCGACTCGAACTTACATCCACGAGTCGCGCGGTCGCTCATGCATCGTTACACATCACGTTCATCCAGGTTCGGCCCGTGCACTCCGCCAGTGATCCGACGCTGGCCATCTTTGTGCCGATAGCATAGCAATCAGCATCGCTATCGAGATAGGCAAGTGATGGTAGTAAATACAGTATCTGGTGGCGAGGACGATGCATTAGAGCATTGCTTACACTTCTCGTTGAAAAATCTCCACTTTCGTGACTGCCCGCAGTATCGAGCTTCCCCCTGAGCACGTCCTACACAGCAGAGCGATTAGCAGACGACTGAAATACCACTATGGGACCCAAAGGCGTCGGACAGTTTACAACAAATGGCGATATTCCCGAACCAACACCGTTTTTCGACTGGCTAAAGAACAACAACTCACTACTCAAGCCGCCGGTCAATAACTTTTGCCTACACTCTGGCGATGACTTCATCCTGATGGTCGTGGGCGGGCCCAATTCGCGCAACGACTTCCATGTGAACGAGACAGAGGTCGGAAGCCATCTTCGAGTACTTCTAGTGCATCACTGACAATACCAGGAATGGTTCTACCAGATCAAAGGCAGCATGCTGCTCCGCATCGTCGAGAACGACACATTTCGAGACGTGCACATCGACGAAGGCTGTACCTTCCTTCTGCCTGCCAACACGCCACACAATCCGGTGCGCTTTGCTGATACCGTGGGCATGGTGATGGAGAGACGAAGACCGAAAGGGAGTCTGGACCGACTGAGATGGTACTGTTCAAAGGGAAACCATCCGACACCAACCATCATCAGGGAGGAAGTTTTTCATTGTACCGATTTGGGTACGCAGTTGAAGCCTTTGATTGAGTTCTGGATGAACAACGAAGGAGCACGGAAGTGCCCCTCGTGCGGGAAGGTTGAGGATCCGAAGTGAGGAAGGCAGTTTATATTCGGCCATGAAGTAGCAAGTCGCAAGCGTTATGAAATCTTATTGATGGGAGCTTAAGCTGAGGTTCGTAAATTTGCAAGATGGCCACGTATGAGAATCGTCTCCAGATTGTCCAGCATACCGTCACATGTCTTGCACAAGCAGGTCGTACGGGTAGAGATCCGAGCAGGGTGGGTCGAGCATTTTCTTGATGAGCCCATTTTCATGGATATCCATCATCAGGATTGTGTCACTTCTTTAATTTGCCCGCTGCAATGGTGACTGCTCTTCATGGGAGTCTGCAACACGTGCGGCAATGTTTGTCGAAGCTTGAAAGTGGCACCGTCCCTTAGATACATCCTCAAAAACGCGATCTGCCTTGAGGCTAGGGATCAGCTTGATATCAATACAAGAAGCCGGAGCAATAGGCCAAGGCCAAGAGGCGGCTCCGTAGGTGCTGGCGCATCACTCTTCTGGTGGGACTGCCACTGAAGGAGGTTTTCGAAGCTGACAGTCATCACACCTGCGCCCATCGACAGACGGCCTAATTGGTATGATGGCTTTTCAGATCACGCAACTCTGCGGATAAAACGTGCTCGAAGAACGGGGCAACTGCAAGTCCGTACTGTACACCTGGTGCGATCCAAGCACGTTTTTGGCTGGATCGAGGGCTGAGAATGGTAGACGTGCCAGATGTCAATGCTCGGTGCAGGAAAAGCAGCTTAGTTCCTTCGTGTGTCTCGGTCTCAAGTTGATCGGAATTCGCATTCTCGGTTGAGTTTAGCAGTGTCGCCATCGAAAAAGCGTCGGTCATGGACGTGTCAGCTTGCTCCTGGGTCAGGTAGAGAAACGTCCCTAAAGGCAACTCGGTGGCCAGGCCTGGGCGTGCCTTGGCTTCAGAGCCGTTGGGAAAGATGGTGTGCACGGCTGAAGACGTCCTGCTCACTCCACCCTCCGCACGCCTACGATGTTGTTCATTCTATCCTCAATCCTCCGTAGCGCATGATCCGCCTGGATACCTTTGTCTCCGTACTCGTGCATCAAATGGCTCATGCCGCCGACCTGCCTCGCCGTTCTCCTGATTTGCGCTCGACTTAGCGCCTCATACAACGACTGAGCCTCAGCTTTCTTCCTCAACCAAATGAACCGCTTTGCAAGCGTAAAATGGCAATATTCCACCCTTCGCGCCCAGAACGTCTCCGCATCATCGTCTTCGTCCCGGTCACGTCTTGTCCGCGATCGCGATGCGCCTCTCCCTCGTGCTTCCTTGTCGTGCTGCGGAGGAGACGCGTACGCAGAATGCTCGTAGTACGGACTCACGGAGCCGTTTCTTTTCCTACTTCGTCTCCGATGTGTTTCATCTCTGGTAATCCCTTCTGAGCCGGGAGCGAGAAATGGGGCTTCCAAGTCTTTGAACCTGCGAATGAGGTACTTCATGGTATCCCCCATCGTTTTCAGCGACACTTCGTCCAGCTCAATACCGGGGAGAATGTCCCCGGAATCTGCCCGGAATTGTTTCCGCCATTTCTTGGACTGGCGACGCATGTTCCTGATACTGGCCTTCTCTTCGAGCAGCTCGGTACGTAGATTCGTTAGCATGGTGTGTACTTCGTGAGGCGCTTCGCCTGTGAGAAACGGGATTAGCACTGGGTTTGAGAAGGCTGTTCTCAAGCAGAATAGCCGTGAGGTTACCTAGTGTCGTGAAGTTGGCCCATAACACTTTGAAGAACGTTCCCAGTGTGAAGACGAAAGATATAATGCCAATGATTCCTGTCACCAGAGGGAAAGGTGCATATTTGGTGGTGGATAGGATGATTCCCATTATCGGGCCGCCGAGTCGTCTTTCTCAAGGTGGTCTCCTTCCAGTGTCTTCAATGCTGCCTCTTTGCCTCCTCTCGACAATGCGTGCGGTCTCACACGACATGCTGACGGGAAACAGCGGATGTTCTTCTCCATTGTTGATGATGGATCAACAGCGGAAGCGCGAAATGGGCCGCAAGCTTTCGGCATCAACGCCTCCAAGATGGAGAACACCAATCACGCATTGCTTTTGACTTCGTTGACTGGATGACAAAGCAGTGAGTTTACAGTACAAGCAGGAATATGGATCTTTGTTGAAAGAAACATCGGCACAAGAATCCGTGTCTGACACTCTTGACGCTATAGCTTCGATTTGAACTCCTCGCCTGGGGCCTTGACCTCCACCATCAGCTTTCCGGTATTTGTGCCGTCAAAAAGTGCTCGCAATGCTTCCGGCATTTTCTCAATGCCACCTTTGATGATCGTTTCCTGCCTCTTGATCTTCCCTTCTGCCAACCACTGTGCTAGATCCTTCCTCGCCTGAGGGTACTGTTTCTCGTAATCGAACACCACAAAGCCTTCCATCCTTATTCTCATCGACACAATCATCAGATAGTTTTTGGGGCCTTTCATATCCTTCGTGTTATACTGACTGATACCACCACACATCACAAACCTCGAATGCTCCTTCGCTCTGCTCAGCGCGAGATCCAGAACCTCCCCACCAACGTTGTCGAAGAAGACATCGATGAGTCCATGCTTCTTCGTGGCATCCCTAAAGTTCTTCGCGAACGCTTTGTCCTTGTAATTTAGCGCATCATCGAAGCCCAATTCGTCGACAAGCCATTTGCATTTATCATCCGATCCAGCGATACCCATCACCTTGGCGCCCTTCAATTTAGCGATCTGTCCAACCACGCTTCCCGTGGCTCCAGCGGCCCCGGAGACCACGACGAAGTCGCCTGCCTTGACCTTCCCTACATCGAGGATGCCAAAATAGGCAGTGAGACCAGTCATACCCAGACATCCCAGCGCATCAGACGGCCTACCATTTGAAGGTAGGTTGACCTTCTGAACCATATTCTCTTTGAGAACGGCGAGTTCGGTCCAGCCCGACATCGCGAGAACGGTTTCGCCAACTGAGAATTTGGACGACTTGGACGCGATGATCTTGCCTACACCTTCGCCGCGCATCACAGCTCCGATCTTGACCGGTGGGATGTACGAGCGTGTATCGTTGAGCCAGCCGCGCATAGCGGGGTCCAGAGAGCAGTAATTTGGCTGGAAGATGACTTCACCATCTTTCAGGGATGAGGGTGAGGGGGTCTGATGTTGTTTGACCGTGAATGTCTCCTTAGTGACGTGGTCTTTCGGTCTGTTCGCTAAATGGACTGATTTGTAGGTGCTCGGCAGAGACATGTTGCCGGGCTGTAGCGGCAGAGATTGTCTGATCGTGAATAATGCTGGCTCAAGGACGAATTCGATGACCACTCAGTCAAATCCTAGATAGAAGTGTTCCAGGCAAAATGCATGATAATGAAAAACGCGAGGGTACCTTAGTATTGCCACGGTTGGCTCGCTGACACCACGGCGGCGGATCTGCCGAGGTCTTCCCAACTCGGGATCTGTCACCGACTCCTGTTCAAATTCTGACTGAACTCCGAGAAAATCATGTACATGGTACGGACGTAAGAGATCTGGACAGATTCACCACCAAGTTGCCTGTGTCGAAATTGCTCTATCTACACCAGTGGGAATCGGAAATCCTACAAGCCAGCGAAGCCAATCCACCTGCCCCTCATCCGCGACGCGTTTTCTACGACTCCAAGACGCGTCATGAAGTCTTTATCATCTCGCTATACGACGCTGGCAGAGGGATGCTTGGATCTCGGTCTTTGTAATAGTACTGAGTGAAGTCATGCATGACTTGGTTCACGCCCTGCCGTGCTGGATCAGTATAAGGCAGTCACTCAAACAGGGAGCAGAGTTCATGACATACCAGCGCCATATCGCGGCTCATCTTGCCAGTTTTATCCTGTTCAGCCTGCTTGACGAGATTGAAGAACCCATCCTTCTCTATAGCCTCCGGAGAGGCGTCCCACAGCCGCTGGATGTTTCCACTGCTGATCTTGTCGATAACGTTCCAGTACTTCTCCCTGCGGATCTCGTCGTACTTATCCAGGATACTGTCATCAGCAATGCCGGCGTAAATGCCATACAGGCACTCGTACAGACCGCCAACATCAACAAAGCCACCAGTCAGACCCATCCCACCGCTAGCCCTTGTCAGTATCTGCTCACGCAAAACTTCATTTTCACGTACAAGGGATTACAAAGATGCGCTGCATCAGCTGCAAGTACGAATCGACCTTTTCGCAACGTCTCGGCGCATCTTTGGTGGATCTTGTATGGGCTGAAATTGACGACTTCATACTCATCAGGTTCTGGAGCACCTGGCACAAATTGTTTGAACTTCCACGGCAATCGCTCTCGCATCTGCTGGTTGGTCAAGCCCAGTTCTTCGCCATAGGTTATCCGGAGCATCCCTGAGTTCGCGAGTTGGGCTATCATGGGGAAGTGTTCTGGATGAATCATGAAATTTGAGCTAGTCCAGCCAAATGAGGGCCATTTCGGATACATCACATTCGTTGCCACGATTTGCTTGTCCCAAGTCTTTCCCGGAAACGATGAGGGACCAAGCAAAAGCCGACGAACAGTACTCTGACCTCCATCACAGCCTGCGATGTAGCTGGCGAAGAGTCTCTTCTCGCCAGCTGCAGTTTTGACATCGACCCAAGCTCTCTTGTCATCTTGACCGAGGGCTATCACTTCATGCCCCATGAGTATTTGCGCGCTTGGGTATCGATCCAGGTGCATTTTGATGAGGGGCAACAGCTCATCGAGTGGCAATGACACCTGTCTCATATCCTTGTCCAGCTTTGTAGCATCAATGCCAGTGATATAAGTTCCGTCAATGTATCGCCAGCAGACGCCAGTCGCATGGAAGGCTCGCTCGTCGACATCTTCCCAGATACCAGCTCGCTTGAACTCAAAAATCGAGGGAGTGCTGTAATAGGATGCTCGAGGTTGTTTGTCCAGCTCGGTGGTCTTTTCGACAATCGTCACGTGGATGCCATGTTTTGCCAGCAATAAGGCTAGAAGCATCCCCGATGGCCCTGCTCCCACTACGAGCACGTTGAACTCGTCCCCGTCTTGAGTCATGATGACTGGGTTTGTGAAATAGGACGTATCTTGGTGTATCGGGTTTACTTGTGAAAGTTACAAAGGCCGTATGGAAGTCCATGCAAGAGCTCGAGCCATGATGACACTCCAACTGATCGAGCCCATGTGATCATGGGTCGTTATGCAAACACAATCAGGCACAATGCCTATAGGAGGAGTTTGCATTTCTCGGCAGATGGGCGTGCTCTCAGCCCGAGCACTTGCAGAACGTGGAGGTGCGGAGATAGTGTGGAGGACCTGGTACCTCCTAGCACTATCCAGCATGGTCCCGGTAACATGAGCAGGAGGGCCACCATCCTGGATTTCCGGATGACGTTTCCCGCTACTGTACTTACCGCGCCAAGTCATCGAGAGAACAGGAATGCAGCCTGCTCGATTGAAAGTCGAATCAGAAAGCTACCTTCGATGTCAAGTCGGGAATCTAGCTTCGCAGAAACGACGCGACTGTCGGCAACGATGCATCCCAAGGCAGCGGGAGCTTGCCTCACTGACGATCAAAGTACGCCAACACCTTCAATGCGACATCCCCGTTCAGAGACTATCTCAATTGGAAGCAACTTGCAATTCCCCTCCGATCGACGCAGCCATGTTGAGCGGATGCAGGCGTGGCCCATTCAGCGATTTCCACAATCTGCTCCCCTGTACAACCATACTTCGAAGTATTTTGTATATGTTTCTCTAACCTAGATACATACAAGTGCGTCGCAGCAGCATCTGAATTCACAAAAGATCAATTTTCTCCTGCACGCTTGCCAAGTCAGTACGCACTAAAGTCAGCAAGACTGCATGCGAAAAGACATACCAAGGGCTCAACCGGACACTCTTCTCCTTGGTCCTAACTCAAGGCACAGTCGAAAACTTCGTGTACGCCTCGAATAAGTCCGGATCCGGCGCAGAAGAGTTTTGAGGGAATTCGTGCCAATCCCCTCTCTTTTGCGTAAAACTCTCCTTCCATTTTGCCTTCCTCTTATCAGACTCCTACCCGGTTGTAGGATGACTCTCATAGATCTCTTCCTCCTCCAATTGATTCCACTAGGAGCGGAATATCTATATCACGTGCATGAAATCCCAAAGCGTAGACGGTTCCAAGACTTCTGGGACTTCCGTGACGAAAGCGCGTGCATTCAGCGGCGGCTTGAATATGTTGATGGATTCCAGGTTAGTATAGAAGGGTTGCGGCTGTGTCTCTAATGTGAAGGATACAAGGGATTGGAAGTACGTTGGTCAAATGGTTTCCATTTTTGGGAATACAGATGAGGTTTATGCAGGAGGGGACGACTTCGGGGTGAAGTTGGCAAATGGCGTCCCTTGATGGATTCCAGACGCCTCCGCCGAGGGAACAGTGAAGGATTGTTTGAAGGAGTCGGGCGATTCTGCTATGTTGTGTGAAACTCGGAAGATGTTAGATGAGAACTACCTGGTCAGAGTTGGTATAACCACGCCCCAGCAACAATGTCGCCTGACCGAGGTGCCGGATCACGCCGCGAAGCTTTGTCATGAACAGAGCACGGTTCCCCTCGATGATGCTGTCGTGAGGATGGGTTGTGACAGCACGCATGGTCTATAGGAACTAAGATTTTGATGCCATATGCCGCGATTTCTTGATGCATGAGGAGCATGCCGTTTTGATCTGCATGCTGGCATTCGACAAGACTGATCCTGAGCACTGTACAGCTACAGGCCGTTCTCGTGTTCGCAGGTTGATGCTGATATGCAAGGGTTCCAGATATGGTCGCTGAGCAGAACGACTTCGACGACTCTGCATATCGCAAGGTCTGGAATATGACCGCAGCGGTATCGCAATCTGCGAGAGGTCAGAGGCAGCTGATGATGCCTAAGTTACCAAGCTTTCTACTCGGCTTTGGCGTGGACATGGACATTGATGAGA